>OX030971.1:1757689-1787689 GCA_943735955.1 Piscicola geometra | reverse complement strand
TTCTGATTGGTTGCTTATTTTTTCATATATTTTCTTTTTTTATATAACTGCCTCTCTTTTTTTTTATTACCCACCCGACTTGACTCCTCCTCCACTCACTCTATCCCAAATTGACTCCTCCTCCACCCACTCTATCCCAAATTGATCCCTCCCCCACGCACTCTATCCCAAATTGACTCCTCCCCCACGCACTCTATCCCAAATTGACTCCTCCCACGCCCCAATAGGTGAGAAAATCGGCCCAATCAACGCTCTTCAAATGCTTCCGGCACTACAGCCTATCATATCGCTGCATCGTCGATGACGTAATAGAGAATTTGGCGGGAAAACCGAGGAGAGATGGTGCTGATGATGATGATGATGGAGGAGGAGGAGGGGGAGGAGGAGGAGTGGAGGAACACGAGTTTAAGGTTGGGGGGAGTGTGGGTGGTTTAAAGGAGGTCGGTAAG
Organism: Piscicola geometra; assembly: GCA_943735955.1. Lineage (NCBI taxonomy): Eukaryota > Metazoa > Annelida > Clitellata > Hirudinida > Piscicolidae > Piscicola > Piscicola geometra. The sequence continues at coordinate 1,787,240 of OX030971.1, read as the reverse complement.
TGTTGGGGAGAGGGGAGTAAATGCATGGGGGGGAGGTAAGAGGGAGGGAGAAGGGAGGGGAGGTGAGAGGGGAAGAGGGGAAGAAGAATGAGGGAGGGAAGGAGGGAGGGAAGGAGGGAGGGAGAAAGGGAGGGAGGGAGGGAAGGAGGGAGGAAAGGAGGGAGGGAAGGAAGAAGGGAGGGAGGGAAGAAGGGAAGGAGGGGAGGTGAGAGGGGAAGGGGGGAAGAAGATGGAGGGAGGGAGGAAGGGAGGGAGGAAGGGAGGGAGGGAGGGAAGGAGGGAGGGAGTGTGATGGGAAGGATAAAGGAAGTAAATGGGGATCTAAGGAAGAAGAGGTTTGAGGAGGTATGGTGGGAAGGATATTGCTCATGTCAGAATTTGATCGACATATAATAATAATTATTATTATTATTAATATTTATTATTATTATCACCATCATTATCATCATCAGGGAACACTCTACGTCATCATGGGCGACAATAAGAACTGCCTATTGGCCAAGCGGAATTGGCAAATCGCCAACAGACTATGGCCCGCGGTAATGATGATGATGATGATGGTGGTGGTGGTGGTGATGATGATGTTTCATCATGACTAACACCTCTTTTATCACCATCATCATCATCACCATCGTCTTTATCCCCACCATCACTACCACCATCATCATCATCATCCCCATCATCATCAACACTACCCCCATTATCATCATCATCACCACCCCCATTATTATCATCATCACCACCCCCATTATCATCATCATCACCACTCCATCATCATCATCATCACCACCCCCATCTTCATCATCACCACCACCACCCCCACTATCATCATCATCATCATCACCACCACCACCCACATCATCATCACCACCACCACCAGTTCATCACCTCCCCCCTCTACACCAAGCCCTCCCTCTTCAAACTGCACAACAACATCGTCGACAAACTCATGGACGAGTTTGAGAGCAACGAGATCACTATCAAGGCGCCCTTTATTATTATTACTATTATTCGTATTATTATTCTTATTGTCGTTATTATAATTAAGTATTAATATTAGTTTTTTTATTGTGTATTTTTATTTTTCAATATTATTACTTATAATAATATATTTTTTCATATTATTATTATTATTTATATGATTATTATTATTATTATTATTATTATTTATATAATTATTATAATTATTATTCATGTAATTCCAGGTCTCAGACCCCGCTATCCAAATAGCCAAGAGAATCCTAAAAAGTATGCAAAAAACAAAATTATATTATTATTATTATTATCATTATTAATATTATTTTATTTATTATCATTATTAATATTAGTATTATTAGCATCAATAATTTTATTATTATTAATATAATTATATTTTTTTGCTATACCATGTAAAAATGATGATTTAAAAAAATTTAAACTATTATTATTATTATAATTATAAATATTATAATAATTATAATAATTATTATTACAATTATTATAATTATTATTATATTAATAATTAATAATATCATGGTCACAGCGTGTGGGAGTGAAAAAGAGGAGGAGAAGGAGGAGGAGGAGGAATTTGGGAGGGTTAGAGAGGTGATGGCCAATCAAGAGAGAGAAAGGTTGGAATTATATTATTACTATTATAATAATTAATTATAATAATATTTCTAAAATAATATAAATGATAATATATAAATTATTATTTAGAAAAATTATGTTATGATGATGATGACGGTGATGATGATGATGATTCAGAGATTATTTCACACTGGTGGATACTCTAGTGGACATTGCCAATGCTGGCGAAATGTGAGTGTCATCCATTCATCCATGCATCCATCCATTCATCCATCCATTCATGCATGCATCCATCCATGCATTCATGCATCCATCCATTCATCCATGCATCCATCCATCTATCCATCCATTCATTCATCCATCTATCCATTCATCCATCTATCCATCCATCCATCATCTTCTTCAATCCCTCCCTACCATATCCACCCATTCCACCGCCAAACCTCTTATCACACCACTAACCCCCTCCCCCCCTCCCACGCTATCCTAACCAACCATTCACCCCTCCTACCCTCCTCCATCCCCCACGCTATCCTAACCATCTTCTCACCCCTCCTCCCCCCTCCTCCCTTATCCTAACCATCCTCTCACCCCTCCACTATCCCCACACTACCCTCACCATCCACTCATCCCCTCCACACCTCCCCCTACCCTCACCATCAATTCACCCCTCCACCCCTCCCCCCCCTACCTAGTGCCTGGAAGTTGACAGTGACCTGTTACGACATGCTGTCGTTACTAACGCGTAATGACCTCAAATTCCCGCGTAAAGGTTTTGATTTGGAGAGGGTGGAGTGGAGTGGAGGGGGGAAGGGAGGGTGGAGTGGAGTGGAGGGTGGAGTGGAGGGTGGAGTGGAGTGGAGGGTGGAGTGGAGGGTGGAGTGGAGGGAGGAGTGGAGGGGTGGAGTGGAGTGAAAGGTGGAGGGGGAGTGGAGGGAGGAGTGGAGGGGGAGTGGAGGGATAGGGATGAATAAGAGGGACGGATGAGAGGAGGGATGGAGGGAAAGGAAGAAAGGAGGGGGAGAGGAGGGATGAACGTATTTGGAGGGAGGAATAAATGAGAGAAAGGGGGGGGGAGATGGAGAGAGAGGGTGGTTGGAAGGGTGGAGGAGATATTCCCTATCCCATATTTCCTATCCCATATTTCCTATCCCATATTTCCTATCCCATATTCCCTATCCCATATTACCTATCCCATATTACCTATCCCATATTCCCTATCCCATATTTCCTATCCCATATTCCCTATCCCATATTTCCTATCCCATATTTCCTATCCCATATTTCCTATCCCATATTTCCTATCCCATATTTCCTATCCCATATTTCCTATCCCATATTTCCTATCCCATATTCCCTATCCCATATTTCCTATCCCATATTTCCTATCCCATATTCCCTATCCCATATTACCTATCCCATATTCCCTATCCCATATTCTCCATCCCATATTATCCACCACAGCTGTATCGTTGTATGTGCGGTGCTTGCTGAGTGACCAATTGACACTGAGGAAGGTGGGTGGAAGGTGGGGGGGGTTTTATGGGATGGTTCAGGGGAGGAGTTAGATTGGGTGGGAGGGGGGAGGGGTTTGTTTGAGAGGGGGATGAGAGATTTCGGATTTGGGAGGGCTATTCTGGATTTTAAAATGGCAACTCCATCCATTTCTTCATCCATCCATCTATGCATCCATCCATGCATCCATCCATCCATGCATCCATCCATCCATGCATCCATCCATGCATCCATCCATGCATGCATCCATCCATCCATCCATGCATCCATCCAATCATCCATCCATCCATGCATCCATCCATCCATCCATCCATGCATCCATGCATGCACCAGTTGGGCATCTCAGTCATCACAGGGGTTCTGCAACAACAAAAACGTCCCAGGAGGAAAAGAGTTGTGGCCTTAGACACTCCCACCCTGCCCTACCTCCCCCCTGACGATGATGATGATGATGATGATGATGATGGTGGGCGTAATGGTAATGATAATCGTGGTGGTGATGATAATGATGAGGGTGGTGGTGGTATTGTTGGTGGTGGTGTTGTCGTTGAAACTAGTAATAGTAGTAGTAGTGTTGGTAATAGTAGTGTTGGTAGTGGTGGTAGTAGTGGTGGTGGCAGTAGTGGTAGTGGTGGTGGTGTTGATAATGCTCTCTCTAAAAAGTCTGACCAAGAAAAAGATGCTGACGATGATGTTGATGGCGGTGATGATAGTAGTATTGGTAGTGGTATTAACAATAACAACAACAAAAATATTAATAATAATAAAAATGATACAAATAGCAACAAAAACAAAAACAATAATAATAATAATTATAATAATAATAATAATAATAATTATAATTATAATTATAATAATAAGATCAACAGCAACAAGTGGTTGTTATTCGACGAAGAGCGCTTTCCACGCACGCAGAGAGAACACGATTGCTTTGTCTACGTCGACAAGACCTACAATGGGTACTATGCTTGGCCCAGGTAGCTGGGGGGGGGGGGGGGTGGAGTTGGGGGGGGGGGGGGGGAGTTGGGGTGGAGTTAGGGGAGTTTGAGGTGGAGTTAAAGGAGTTTGGGGTGGAGTTAAGGGTTTGGGGTTGAGGGTTTGGGGTGGGCTGTAGTTTAATTATCTCACCCCCCACCATCCAACCTCTCACCCCTTCCCACCCCCCACCATCCAACCTCTCACCCCTTCCCACCCACCCACCACCAACCCACACAGGTACCTAACATGCCACCAGCCCTCTACGAACCAACCGAAACTAGGTCGCCCACGCACATCCCTGTCTGACCTAGAAACCCCGATATTTGATTTCTTTAGCGATGATTCGTTGGTCGAGAGGTTTGTTGACCTACTTACGATCGTCGACGAGAAGGACAAGAATCGGGTCAGCGTCAGGCATTTCCTGTTCTTTAAGGTGGGCGGGTGGTGGGGGGAGGGGAGGGTGGATGGGGGGGGGGGGGGGTTGTGGATGTTATGGGGTATGGTTGGTGGTTAGGGGTGGTTGGGGGGGGTTGTGGATGTTATGGGTTATGGTTGGTGGTTAGTGGTAAGTGTTGTGGCGCTTGTGTGGTGGGTTTGTAGGTGGGTGTTGTGGTGGGTTTGGAAGGTGGGTAGGAAAGATAGAGGGGGTGGTGGGTGGATGGTTTTTTGCGAATATTACAGGGGTTTAAAGGAGGTATTAATTATTCAACTACCATTAAATCCATCATCATCATCATCACCACCCTTATCAACGTCATCACCACCATCATCATCATCATCATAAACATCATCATCATCACCACCACCATCATCATCACCATCATCATCATAAACATCATCACCATCATCACCACCACCATCATCATCATCATCATCATCATCACCATCATCATCATAAACATCATCAACATCATCACCACCACCATCATCATCACCATCATCATCACCACCACCATCATCATCACCACCACCATCATCATCACCATCATCTTCATAAACATCATCATCATCACCATCAGGGCTTATTCAGAAATTTCGACACAGCTTTCTTGCCGATTCTTATGAAGCAGGCTAATAGGTTGTTTTTATTTATTATTATTATTATTATGGTTATTATTATTATTATTATTGTTATTATTATCATTATTGTTATTATAATTATCATTATTATTATTTTTATTTTATTATTATTATTATGCTCATTCAGGCTAGTTGATAATGAAGAAGATCACATAAATAGGGAGGCTAACCAGAGGTGATGATGATGATGCTGAGGATGATGATGATGATGATGATGATGATGATGAAGATGATGATGATGATGATGATGATGATGATGATGATGATGATGCTGATGATGCTGATGCTGATGATGATGATGGTGAGGATGATGATGGTGATGATGATTATTGATCAGATGCGCCTCGGAGATAGTGGGCGGACTTTTGAGGGGGTGCAAGCATTGGGATCTTAAGAGGGTGCTGATGATGATGATGATGAGGATTTATTATTTTCTTATAATTATCATTCTTGTTTTCACTTTTGCATAATTGTATAATTAGTATTATCTTCATGTATCCCACCTACCCACTTTTCCACTTCCCCCTATCCACCTTAGCTCTCCTCTTTTTTCTACACCCCTCCATCCTCAATCCATCCCATCTATCTACCCAACCCCCCTCCACCCCACACCCCTCCTCATCACCTCCCCCCATTCTACTCAAACCCCCTTTCACCCCACGCCCCTCCTCATCACCCCCCCCCCCCCATTCCACAACCCCCTTCCACCCCACGCCCCTCTTCATCACTCCCCCCCCTCATTCCACAACCCCCTTTCACTCCACGCCCTTCTTCATCACCCCCCCCCCTCATTCCACAACCCCCTATCCACCCCACTCCACACCCTCCCCATTCCACAACCCCCTCCACCCCACACCCCTCTTCACCACCCACCCCATTCCACAACCTCCTCTACCCCACACCCCTTTTCACCACCCCCCCCATTCCACAACCCCTTCCACCCCACACCCCTCCTCACCCCCCCCCCCCCATTCCACAACCCCCCTCCACCCACCCCCCCAGACGAGGGTGATGTGGCAGGGCGTGATACCTTTGCTTAGGAAAGTCACTGCCTCTCTGACCGTCGAGAGTGTTAAGAATTGGGCTCTAGCTGTGGTCTATGCGTCTGTTAGTGCTGATGATGATGATGATGGTGGTGGTGGTGATGATGATGGTGGAGGTTGTGGTGATGATGATGATGGTGAACGTGGTAGTGCTGGTGACTATGGTGAAGGCTATGGTAGTGGTGATGATGATGATGAATTCATCCATCTATCTATTCATTTAATTCATCCATACAACTATCCATCCATTCACCCATTCACTCATGCATCCATCCACCACCCCCAGGAGGACCAAGACCCCACCCGACTGCACCCCCTCATCACCCACCTAGCCCACCATCCCTTGAGTGGACAAGGTGGCGCCTTCGGGGATTCGAGGTGGGTGAGGGGGGGGGTGGATGGGGTGGGTGAATGGATGGATGGGGGAGGTGGTTTTGGTGGGGTGAGGAACGGGGGTAGTGGTTCAGAGGGGGTGGGTGGTTCGGGAATTCAATTTGGAGGGTTTTTTAGTTTATTTCAATATTGATAAAAGGTATTTGGTCATCATCATCATCATCTCCATCCTCATCATCTCCATGATCATCATCATCATCATCATGACAGTCGTCTCTTCTTATTGGAGTGTAGTCTAGTGCAGCAAGAGTGGAGGATGGGAGCTTTTGGAAAGAAGGTGATGATGATGATCCATCCATCCATCCATCCATCTATCTATCCATCCATCCATCCATCCATCCGTCCATCCATCCACCCATCCAGGTAGGGGATTACCTGATGGACCACCTGGATCATCCTTACAAGAATGTTCGAGAGATGATCGCCAGGTGATGATGATGATGATGATGATGATGATGATGATGATGATGGAGATGGGGATGATGATGATGGAGATGACGATGATGATGGTGCTATATTTTAATTTATAATCACCACCATCATTATCATCATCACTACCATCATCATCATCACCACCACCATCATCATCATCACCACAGCCTGCTGGTGAACATTCATTTATTCGACGTGCGTGTCCATCCGTCCATCACTCCCACCGTCTATCCACCCTCCCTCGCCCAATTCTTGGCCCGACTCTCAGAACTACTATCACCACTACTCGCTTTGTCTAGAGATGGTGGTGGTGGTGGTGGTGGTGTTGATGGTGGTGGTAGTGGTGGTGGTAGTGGTGGTAGTGGAGGGAGGGTGGTTGAAAGCAGTTACGGCATTGAAGACTTAACCACTTCAGCTTCTTCTCCTCCAATGAAAAACATCGCAAGAATTGGGACAAAGGATGATGGAGAAAAATACAAAAAGGATGAAAACAAAGTTGTACTTGATGGAGCAAAAGAAAGGAATGAAAAAACGAATAAAAATGGGAAAAATGCAAAAGTTGAAAAAAACCCGGAAAAAGAAGAAAACATTGCGGGCGTAAGCAGCTCGGATTTGAAGAGTGAGTACTCGGGGATAGTTGAAGAGATACTGCTTGAATCGACAGACTTCGTAGGGGGGGTTAGTAAGAGAGTGTTGTTGTCGAAGTTGTCCGAACGGATTTTAGCGGGCAGTAGTTGTGAGTTGGGTGGTTGGTTGGTTGGAGGTGGGTGGGTGGTTGGGGGTGGTTTTGGGGGTGGGTGGTTAGAAGGGGTGTTGAAGAGTTTATGGTCAGTGATGGGTTGAGGTTATGGTTGTGGGTAGTGAGAGGATGAGACAAATGTTTAATACAAATTATGTGGTGTTCTAACATTTTGCGTACATCCATCTACCACCCATCCATCCATGATCCAACCATGATCCATCCATTCATCTATCCATGATCCATCCATCCATCCACCCATCCATCCATCCATCCATCCATCTTCTCCATCCATCCACCCATCCATCCATCCATCCCATCCATCCCTCCATCCATCCACCCATCCATCCCTCCATCCATCCATTCATCCATCCATCCACCCATCCATCCATCCACCCATCCATCCATCCATCCATCTTTTCCATCCATCCACCCATCCATCCATCCATCCCATCCATCCCTCCATCCATCCACCCATCCATCCCTCCATCCATCCATTCATCCATCCATCCATCCATTCGCAGCCAAGTCCATTATAGAGTTGTACGATGCCTTGAAGTGCACAGAAGGAGGGGAAGAGGAGGAGGAGGAGGAGGAGGGAAAGAAGGGTGGCGATGATGATGATGAGGAGGGTGGGAATGCTGGCTTGAAAAGGGTGAAGACTAAGGGGTTGATGGTGGAAGAAGAGGGGAAGGATGGTGAGTGGTATTGGTGGTGTTAGTAGTAGTAGTAGTAGTAGTAGTAGTAGTAGTAGTAGTAGTAGTAGTAGTAGTAGTAGTAGTAGTAGTAGTAGTAGTAGTAGTAGTAGTAGTGGTAGTAGTAGTAGTAGCGGTAGTAGTTGTAGTGGTAGTAGTAGTAGTGGTAGTAGTAGTAGTAGTAGTAGTAGTAGTAGTAGTAGTAGTAGTAGTAGTAGTGGTAGTAGTAGTAGTAGTAGTAGCGGTAGTAGTTGTAGTGGTAGTAGTAGTAGTGGTAGTAGTAGTAGTAGTAGTAGTAGTAGTAGTAGTAGTAGTAGTAGTAGTAGTAGTGGTAGTAGTAGTAGTAGCGGTAGTAGTTGTAGTGGTAGTAGTAGTAGTGGTAGTAGTAGTAGTAGCGGTAGTAGTTGTAGTGGTGGTAGTAGTAGTCGCAATCACCATCATCACCATGAAAGATCATCACTATAACCCCTTCAGATAATCAACTAATACAGAAACTGAAGCGTTTCAGCTTGAAAGTTAAAAAATCACACTTTGATGATGATGATGATGATGTCGGTGGTGGTGGTGCTGATGATGATGATGTTATTGGGGGTGGTGTTGATAATGATGAGGCCAAAAGTGGTGGTACTGGTAATGATGATAACTATAAGAAACTTATAAGGACCTTCAAAACTGGTTGGTTACGGTGATGATGTTGATGATGGTGATGATGATGATGGTTATGATGATGATGGTGATGACGATGATGATGGTGGTGATGATGATGATGATCCTTTCTTCTCCACCCCAGTGTTGAAAATCATTCAGGGCATTCAAATTAAAATGCTGAACGTTAAACAACCAACACTGCTGCAACTACTACCATTGGTTGGTATCATCATCGTCATCATAACTTCATTCCCAGCATCATCATAATCTTAATGACTTCATCATCACCACATCACCATCATGATCACTACCATTATCATCACTATCATCATCATTACCACCACCCCACCATCATCATCATCATCACCACCACCACCATCATCATCATCATCACCATCGTCATCATCATTACCAAGATGGCTGCTTACGAAGGTGATTCAACGGATCCGGACTTAGGGAAGGAGTGTGTCGTCGCCATGGTCACCATAGCCGTCACTATGATTGCCAAGGTGGTGATGATGATGGTGGTGATGATGGTGGTGGTGCTGCTGATGATGGTGATGATGATGATGACGATGGTAGTGGTGGTGATGATGGTGGTGATGATGGTGATGATGGTGGTGATGATGACGATGGTGGTGGTGATGATGGTGGTGCTACTGATGATGGTGATGATGATGATGACGATGGTGATGGTGGTGATGACGATGGTGGTGGTGATGATCATGATCATGATTATTATTATACGATGATCGTGCTGTTGATGATGATGTGGATGATGATGATGTTGATGATAGAAATGATGATGATGATAGTAGTACTATTACCATGACAGGAGATTCGGCCGAGCGGTGATGATAATGATGATTGCATAACCAGACATTTTGTCGATGCTATAAGGAAGGTTGTAAATAAATGTTAACTTTAAGTATTAATATTATTTTATTATTCTTCTTTTTATTTGTAGGGTTTTAATGATTATTGAAATTATCGTATTATTATTTTTCTTATTATTACAAATATCACTCTTATACAGTTTAATTTATTAATTATATTTTTATGATGCTCTTTATTTTCACTATTATCATTAATACCAATTTCATTTTCATATGATTTACTCTATTACTAGTATCATTATTATTATTATTATTATTATTATTATGTCTTTTAATAATATTGTTTTTTACTTTTTTATACCATCATCATTATCATTCTCATTATTATGCATATAATCATCATCACCACCCACCCACCCTCCCTCCACTCCCCTCACAGACGAGCACCTTCCCCTCTTGGAAAGCCCGCCTCAGCTGCCTCAACTTCCTGCAGCGCTTCATCTTCAAGAACTTCTTTCTCTTTCGCTCCTCCTCCTCCTCTAATCATCATCATCATCATGATAATAATAATAATAATAATGTAAATAAGGGTGGTAATATTAATAATAATGATAATGGGGATTTGGTTGCTACCATTAAAGGCATTATAATTGACCGACTGTCAGATAAGAATATAGAGGTGATGGTAGTAGTAGTAGCAGTAGTAGTAGTTGTAGTAGTAGTGGTAGTAGTAGTAGTAGTAGTATTAGTAGTAGTATTAGTAGTAGTAGTAATAGTAATAGTAGAATATAGAGGTGATGGTGGTGGTAGTAGTAGTAGTAGTAGTAGTAGTAGTAGTTGTAGTAGTAGTAGTGGTAGTAGTACTGGTTGTAGTAGTAGTAGTAGTAGTAGTAGTATTAGTAGTAGTAGTAGTAGTAGTACTTTATCCAATCCAGGTGAGAGAGTTGGCGGGAGTGACACTGAGTGGCTTGTTCCAATGCGGTTACTTCGAGATCGACGAAGCCGTCGTGGTAATCATTATCACCACCTCTTCCATCATCGTTATCATCAGCACCACCTCCGTCATTATCATCATCATCATCATTACCATCACTTTATTATTAATATAGTTGTTAATTATTGTCGTAATAATTAATAGGAATATTTATTATTCTATTTTTTATTATTAATTTTTTTAAATATTTTAATTTCGTTCCGCAACTTACACAGAAGTACTTCACAAAGTTGGCCTCCACAAAGATACCCAAAAAAGCAGCTCCGACTACCCCCACCCACCCATCCCCTCCCCCCTCCATCCACACCACCTCCCCTCAAAAAGGCCAAGCCACACCCCCCACCTACCTCATCACCCCCTCCACCCCCCACCCAACACCACGCCTACCCACACAAGTTTCTTCGCATGCAATTATTACTGTGAAGACAGGTTTGTTTATTATTATTATTGTTTTTTTTATTATTATTAGTAGTAGTATTATAACTATCATGATCACCATTTCATTATTATCATTATCATCATCATAAAATCTTCATGATCATCATCAGGATCAATCTATCCACAATTACCACCTTCGGGCGTCCCAGCTGCAAACAAAGCGCCTAAAAGTAGTAGTAGTAGTAGTAGTAGTAGTAGTAGTAGTAGTAGTAGTAGTAGTAGTAGTAGTAGTAGTAGTAGTAGTATTGGTAGTAGTAGTATTTTTTCATTCCTTCATTCTTCCACCAATCAGGATTGAACGCTGAAGACGCCATATTGCTACGTCACAGTGGAGTGATAGGTGACCTATTATTACTGAATTTAATTAAGTAATTAATTGGATGCTTCATTCACCCCACCCAGCACTCTATCCCTTTTCTTACACCCTAACTACCCACTCTCCCCCTACACCTCCTCACCCACCTCACCCAAATACCACACCCACCTCACCTAAATACCACACCCACCTCAACCCCCCCCCTACACCCTCAAACACCCACCTCAACCCCCCTCCCTACACCCACCTTAACCCCCTCCCCCTACACCCTCAAACACACAACTCAACCCCCCCTACACCCTCCTCAACCCCCTCCCCCTCCACCCACCTTAACCCCCTCCCCCTACACCCTTAAACACCCACCTCAACCCCCTCCCCCTTCACCCACCTTAACCCCCTCCCCCTACACTCTCAAACACACAACTCAACCCCTCCTACACCCTTTTCAACCCCCTCCCTTTACACCCTCAAACACCCTCCTCAACCTTCTCCCCCTACACCCACCTCAACCTCCTCACCCACCTTATCCAAATACACCTCAACCCCTCCCACTACACCCTCCACCCACCTCAACCTCCTCACCCACCTTATCCAAATACACCTCAACCCCCTCCCCCTCCACCCTCAAACCCTCACCTCAACCCCCTCCACCCTCCTTACCCAAACACACAACTCAACCCCTCCCTACACCCTCAACCCTCCTCTCCACCCACCTCAACCCCCATCCTCTCCACCCTCAAACCCTCACCTCAACCCCCTCCCCCTCCACCCACCTCATCCCCCATCCTCTCCACCCTCAAACCCTCACCTCAACCCCCTCCCCCTCCACCCACCTCAACCCTCACCCCTTCCCCAGCCTCCACCCTCACCTCAATCTCCACCCCCCCCCCACCCTCCAAGGCTTATGCGCATGCGTCAACTCACACCCATACGACGTCCCCCCCTACCTCCCCCCCATCCTGATGACCCTCACCCAACACCTCCACGACCCCCAACCCATCCAGGTTTGTGGGGGGGGGTTGTGGATTTGGGATGCTTTTTGAGCTCAATGTGTTTTTGGCTTTTTGATCGTGTTTTTAAATCAAGAAATCTATTCAATATTTATTCAATGCTTTTCAGTCACTCAACCATCCTATTCTTTTTTCTCTCGCTCAACTATCCATTCTGTCACCCACCCCTCCACCCACCCACCCCTCCACCCACCCATCTATCCACACCCACTACCCCATCACCAACCCATCACCACCCAACCCTCCCCCCCCCCCCAACACAGGGCACAGTTAAGAAGTCCCTCACAAACTTCAAACGGACCCACCTGGACAATTGGTCCAGCCTCAAACTCAACTTCACCCCCCACCAACTCACCACCCTCAATGAGTTGCTATTGTCGCCTAATTACTATGCGTGATCAGTGGAAGGGGGGGGGGGGTGTTCAACGAGGGGGTAGTTTTAAGGAGTAGGGTGGTTAGTGGGGGTTAGGTGGTTCTGTAGGGTGGTTAGTAGGGGTTAGGTGGTTTTGTAGGGTGGTTAGTGGGGGTTAGGTGGTTTTGTAGGGTGGTTAGTGGGGGTTAGGTGGTTTTGTAGGGTGGTTAGTGGGGGTTAGGTGGTTTTGTAGGGTGGTTAGTGGGGGTTAGGTGGTTTTGTAGGGGGTTAAGTGGTTTTTAGGGGGTTATGTAGTTTTTAGAAATAGTGGTTTTTTTCTATAGGTAGGGGAAGGGGGTGGTAGGTTAGTTTTTTTTATGCATATTTGGGTGGATTTGTTGGATGGGGTGGTTTAATTAGTTTGGATCTTATAGGGGGTGGTTATGTCCAATAGAGAGTTAGGGGGTGGTTTAATTGAATGGGGGTGGCAAGGTGGGTTCCAAGGGGGTAGTATTGTTGGTTCGGAATAAAACAACTTGTGGTTTTTGGGTGGTTTTTTTCTAAAAAATCATTTTTAAAGTTTTTAAATTGCATTTTTTATGGGTTTTCATAGTTTTGGTTAATTTGGGTTTTTTTTCAAATCCAGGGTGTGTCTAATACATGATGAGTATTTGAGGGTTGGGGAGATATTTTTTGGGTGGAGGGTGGTAAAGAGTGGTTTTTAGGAAAAAAAGATGTGTTTATTTCATCCGATTAACATATTTGAATTATTTAATCTCATCATATAACCTCGTTAACATTGTAGTTGCATCATTAATCCAATTCAATTAATTATCTCAAATAATCTTTTCATAACTCTATTTGAACTTATTTAATGAGTATTAAAATAAAAATTTATTTTTTAAATTACAAATAATTCTTTATTTAAAATAATTATTTATTTTCCATTTATAGAATATATTTGTCTTTTTTCTTTTATTTCGAATAAATATACTCTTATTTTTTTATTCACTGATTTTTAACTATCAAAAATTAATCAAATTCTTCAGTTTAATCAATTAAAGTTTTTATTTAAAAAAGGATTTTAAAGTGATTAAAAGAAACATTCAAACTACCAAAGAATAAATCTAAAACAATTTATATTTCATTTGAATCTCGATAAAGTAATCGTGATGAAACAGTATTACAGTCTTTATGGAGTAAAAAAGTATTTTTTTAATTTTATGATTTATTAAAACGTTAAAGTATTTTTATAAATTATAAAATATTAAAAAGTTTAATTATGTCTATAAAATAGAAATTATAAAAAAATATTTGGAAGGTTAAAGGAGGAGTAACCGTAACTACCATCAAGGCGTCTTCTCTTTATCTTCCAGGGTTTTTTGATATCTGTGGTGTTGATGATGATGGTGATGAGACTAAATACATACATAAATACATACACACATACAAACACACACTCATAAACACATTCACACACAAAAACACACACACGTACACACAAACATACACACACATAAACACATTCACACACAAAAACAAACACACATACACACAAACACATAAAAACACATACACACGTTCACAAACATACACACACACACACTTGTATACGCGGTACAACTGCCAATAGCCTGTGAATGCCAGGAAGAGATTGACGGCAAAAAGGTTTAGATTCTGAAATTAATAATAATAATTATTATTAGTATTATTATAATAAAAGAGTTATCATAATTATCATAATAAAATAACTATTATAATAATCATAATAAAAGAATTAATATTATTATCAAAATAATAGAATTATAATTAATAAAATCATAAAAAAGTATAAAGATGAAAGAATCATAACTATTACATTAAAAAAATACAAAGTATTAACTTAATAAATAATTTTAATTATTAATATCATAATAAATCATTGTAATTATTAATATCATAATAAATAATTGTAATTATTAAAATCATAATAAATAATAAAAATAATCATAATAATAGTTTCACTTTTCACCTTGGGGACGATGACCAGACTATACCGAGACCAAACAGTGCCTGTTTTAATTAATTAATTTGCAAATTATTTTGAGTGTTAATAGTAGCACTTTATTTAAACTGAAGATAAAAAAACTTAACCATCATCATCATCACCACCTTGAACATTATCGACATAATTATTATCATCAACCCCTCATCATCATCATTACCACTCATCATCATCAACATCCCCCCCATCATCATCATCACCACCCCCCCCCCCTCATCGTCATCATCAGCACCTGTGGCGGCTAGAACAGCTGATTGCGAGACAGAGAGCTTGTCAGCTGGCCTGGCGTAGTCACTAAGTCCTGCTACCACTAAAGCCTGTGGTGATGATGATGATGGGGATGGTGGTGGTGATGATAATGATGATGATGTGGGTGGATGATGATGGTGATGATGAAGTGGGTGATGATGATGATGATGGTGAGAGTGGTGGTGGTGGTGATGAAATTGATGGTAGTGATGATGATGAAGGCGATGGTGGTGGTGAATATGATGGTGTTGTGGGTGATCATGGTGATGATAATGATAGTATTGATGATGATGATGTGGGTGATGATGATGAGGGTGATGATGATGAGGGGGATGATAGTTGTGGTGATGGTGGGAGTGATGATGGTGATGATAATGATGATAAGAATTACCAAAAACATATATGAAAGTTATTTTTCATAGATATGATAATTGCTTCACCCATTTCCATGTGGGAGCCCAGAAAAAGATAGTTTTGGGTCCTGAATAAAAAGAAAATGGAATATTTATAAACATAATAATAATGAATCATAATTAAGAATTTAATAAATAACATTAAGAATATATTGAATAATATGTATTATTATTATAATAATAAGACATTTTATTATAATAATAAGACATTTTATTATAATACTATATACTATTATAATAAAAGAACAATTATTATAATAAAATAATAATTATAATAAAAACAATAATTACCTGCAGGGTGGTTGACAAAAGCTCTCAAGGACATTTTGTACTGAAGTACAATCAATAGGAATTGAAAATAAATGCTATATTTATTTATTTATATAATTTAAAAACCTTAATTTTTATTAATATAATTTAACAACCTTAATATTTATTATTATAATTTAACAATTGTAAAAATAATCAGAATTAGGAAAGTTTTTATGAAATATTGAAAAATTAAATTAATAGAATTCAAACCTGAAAACCTTGCAAAAAGTTGAAGAATTTGATTCAAATTAATTTAAATGCCAAAGCGATTATTCGACATTGACTCAAAATTGACCTATCCTTTTTAGAATATTGATGTTTAAAGTGAACTTTAACTTTAGATTTTCTAGCACTTAACTATTTTATTGCTTTTTTTATATGGGCAATTTATTCTTAATTACTTTTAAATATTATGTTTTAATTTTAAAAAGCATTTTTATTAACCTTTAAATATTTATACAATTCAGTTATATACCATAAATTTACATATACTTTCTTACGTTATAAATAGCGAATTGAAGTGGTTTTTGTTGCTTTAAAATCTGCTTCTTTTACTTAAATAAAATTTAAATTATTTAATTTAAATGAAATAATTTTAATTGAAGTGGAATTGAAGTAAATAGTGATGAGGTGGTGGTTGCTGCTGCTAGTGGTGGCGGTGGCAAATGTAGCTGTGGTTGAAAGTGATGGTTGGTACTTTTGAAAATTTAAATATTTCTATTCATGGAAGTTATTTAGTTTAATTATCAATAATTAATTATATAATATTATTATTATATTAATTATTATCAATTATATCAATTATTACTTTACAAATCATTTGAATTATTATCATTATCTCAATGTACCAAAATTTTCGGAAAATTCTCTAAAATTTACGAAACTTTAATGTTTTAAGTTTCAAAGAATTCACAATCTCCATCTCCCTCTAATCCTTACCCCCTTCCCCCTAACTCCCTCCCCCCTAACCCCCTCTTCCTTAACCCCCTCCCCCCTAACCCCTTCCCCCTCAACCCTAACCCCTTCCTTCCTAACCCCCAAATTCTTCTATACAGAGCCGGTGAAACTGGAAAGTGCTGTGGGCAAAGAGGTTAAAGATGAGTACTATGAAGGGGACGGTTTGGATGACGATGAAATAAAAGAAGTGAAAAAGGATGAAAAGAAAAATGGACCTAAGATCGAAGTAAAAGATGGACCTAAGATCGAAGTAAAAGACGGACCTAAGATCGAAGTAAAAGACGGACCTAAGATCGATGTTAAAGACGGACCTAAGATCGAAGTAAAAGACGGACCTAAGATCGATGTTAAAGATGAACCTAAGATCGAAAAGGTTATAATAGAAAAGAAAGATGCATCCAAACTTGGAGATGTTGTTGTGGAAAAGAAGAAAAATGATGAGAAGATTGAGAAGGTCATTTTGGAAAAGGGAGATGGACCCAAGCTTGAGAAGGTTATTGTCGTCAAGAAGAAAGAGTGCAAGGAGGGTGGTGAGGGATGCAAGGTGGAGGGCAAGATTGTTGAAGTTGTCAAGGTGGGAAAACCTGAAGATGAGAAAAAGATAATTGTCAAACGCGAGAAGAGATCCTTCTTCTCATTGCCTCATCTGCTGCATCATCATCACGACCGTCATCTTCTTCATCCTTCTTTTGTTGATCATTATCAGGATCATCAGCAAGATTATCAACAACCTCTTCCTATTGATCATTATCATCAGCAAGATGATCATCATCAAGACTACCTGCGTCCCAAAACGTTCGGTCTTTTTGGCGGTCTCCTAGGTAAATTCAAATGTCTTTTGAAACATCGGTGTGGCAAGCATCATCATCATCATCATCATCCTCCTCATCCTCCACCGCCACCTCCTCCTCCTCCTCCTCCTCCCCCTCCTCCTCCACCTCAACAACACCATCATCATCACCACCACGAGCCTCAACAACACCATCATCGTCATGATCACCATCATCATCTTCCGAGTTATGTCCAAACTAAGACTGGTGCTGAACTTACCGATGGTGGTGTTAAGGATGCCGATGGGAGTTGGGATGGGAGTTGGGATGGTGATGATAGTGGTGGAAAAGATGGTGGAGATGTGAAGGATAAGCGAGTGGTTTATAAAGTCGGGGAATAAAAATTATTATTAAAAGTAATAAAACTTTAAAAATTTGTGAACACTTTTTTTCAAATGTTCAAATTAATTTTATTTAATTCTGTTGAACATAATAATAATCATTAATATAATAATAATCATTAATATAATAATAATCATTAATATAATAATAATCATTAATATAATAATAATCATTATGTTAATATAATAATAATCATTATTATTATTTAATACAAATTGAAAATAAAGCTTGTTATTTCATTTTTATGGTGGTTTGAAAAGCATTTAATATATTTGAGTCATTTTTTAAATAAACCAAAAAAAATGCCTCAAAAATTGATGACGTTTCAAGACTTAAATAAAACTCTTGGAAAAAGTTATTATAAAATGAATGAAATTTTGCAATTTGAAAAAGAAAATAGAATTCAAAAATAAATGCCGCTTATTTAATAATAACAATGGATGGAACATTCCATACCGTCCTCTGAAACATCAGATAAAAATTCTGAATCGTCTTTGTCGATTTTGAAACTTTTTTCTGTATTATAACTTAACTTAACCTGTTAATATTTTTTTAAAATAAAAATTGAAATTTTTTAAGGGGTTTCTGCTGAAAATGTGTTAAAAATTACACTTCCAAAAGTATTTTTGGAGTTTTTAAATATTTTAGAGCGTTATAAAAATACATTTGATTGATTGATTGATTGATTAATTGATTCAAAGCTCTTCTCATCAACCTCCTATTATTTTCCAACCAACTTTAGCCATGTTGTTTACAATGTCCTGGAGTCATCCACAAAAACCAGGTTGAAGAGATATTCTCCAATCCGTAATGGCGCTCCTTTTCTATTGAATCTTGATACAAAAATGAAATTTAAAAAGATGATTGTGCAACAATTAAGTATGAAAAAATGACTTCTGAGGCCTTGAGACATCAAAGACTAGTCAATTCGTCATTCCACAACAGGCAAGTTGCAATCTCCTGTGGTTATCAAGAACAATGTGTTAAGATTGCACTCTTTATAGATTGACGGATTTAATTTTTTTTCAAATTATTGTTATTTTTTTATTAACCAATTTCATTCCACCAAAACGTTAATAATAATAACAATAATAATAATATAATGACAAGCATTATTATAGTAGCGTATAACCCGAACGGGCTTCCAGGCCACTTAGGCTGCATATTTTCATTTGCGCCTTTGGGTTACTAGGGCATTGGTTGCACTTGAAGCTAGGACCTTTCATTATTGGTCAAGCCGAGAGTCGTTGCTGACTTAGCTACCCGTTCACCCGTTATTGATTAACTAATTTCGTTCTACCAAAACATTATTTGTTTATTAAGCACTTTATTTCTATCTTTTAAAAGACTGCTTGCTGATAGATCATTGAACACAATAGCAAATAAATGATTTTCTTGCCCTTCCAGGTCCGTTTTGTCTCATTCTTGCCCTACCAGGTCCGTTTTGTCTCATTCGTTTTTCAAAGCCATCACCAAACTTTTCTTCTTATGCGTCTAGGTCTTTCTCATATATATCAATACGTTTCATTATGAATTCTAAATATGAGATATTTTCGTGGCTGTGCCATTTTAATTCTTCTTTTAATCTGGCCATTTTGGGAGTATTTTGTAATTTTAACTGGAGTTTGCTTTTTTTGGTAAATCGTTCCTGAAATTAAGACTTAATTATTAAGTGTATAAATTACGAAACTTTATTGTAGGTTGATGGTGGGGTGCTACATACCATAAAAAGATAACTAAAGTAATTTTTATAGAATTTATTTCTTTATTATTAAATAATTATTTAATATTGAAAGTTTGTGAGAAAGTTAATCACTAACGGATCAATAGACTGAATACCGTGAACTTTAAAGATTTTACAAAATGGCTAGTGTAAGTTCGTCTGATATTTAGATATTTTAATAATTTTGTAGCGAAGCATAAAAAACAATTATAGAAACAAAATCCAGAATTATTTTTGACAACATTTTTATTAGTATTAACTAGTTTGATAATAAGAACCAAAAAAATATTTTCATTAAGTTTTAATTCACCATTCTTTTAGCAAAATCAATTTAATTGATCGTCTTACCACCATGATATATAACAGTTTATATAATAATAAGAATAAGGTTTAGCAACTAATTTTTCGATTTATACTCAAATATTTAAATATACTCTAATATATATTTATAGAATTTGAGTATACAAAATTATAATTAGTTCTAATTAATCATCATTATAATAATGAAGCATGTTTGGCTACTGGTTCTTGTAATGTTGGTGATGGAAATCTGTAGCGGTGGTTGGTTTGAATAATTTATTCATTAAATTTCTAATATCAATTATTATTATGGTTAAAATAATACTTATTATAATTAAAAAAATTATTATTATTATGCTTGAAATAATAGCTAGTATAACTAAAAGAGTTTTTATTATGATTCAAAGATTGAAAAAAAAGTTAATTTTAATTACAATTCTATTTAGTTCTATAAATAAATTTTAAATTCATGAATTAACATCGGAATTTAAACCATTAAGATAAATATTTATAAATACTTTCAACACTGGAATGTATAATTGTTTAATAAAAATTAATAAAATAACTAATATAGCTTTAAAAAACAATCCTAAAAGTTATTTTAAAATAAATAAACTATTTTTGTATTACTAAAATTATTAATTAAATAAAAGAGGTATAATCTCAGATTTGTTTCGTATAATTATAATAATAGATAAAATAACTTCAATATTTAAGATTATTAAACAATAATAATAATAATAATAATAATGAATATTTTTTGTAGATGATACAGTGGATCCGAAAAAACGGAAATCGGATGAAGGGAAGAGGGGAAAGAAAGAAAGAAGTGGTGCTGATAATGATGGGATAGAGAATGTCAATTCATTTGATTGGTTGAAGAATTTGATGCCGGACGGTTATGATAATGATAAGGCTGCTGGTGGTGGTCATGATCATGATACCAAAGAGGGTGGTCATGATCATGATGCCAAAGAGGGTGGTCATGATCATGATGCCAAAGAGGGTGGTCATGATCATGATACCAAAGAGGGTGGTCATGATCATGATACCAAAGAGGGTGGTCATGATCATGATGCCAAAGAGGGTGGTCATGATCATGATACCAAAGAGGGTGGTCATGATCATGATACCAAAGAGGGTGGTCATGATCATGATACCAAAGAGGGTGGTCATGATCATGATACCAAAGAGGGTGGTCATGATCATGATACCAAAGGAAGTGGTCATGATGATGATACCAAAGGAAGTGGTCATGATCATGATACCAAAGGAGGTGGTCATGATCATGATACCAAAGAGGGTGGTCATGATGATGATGGCAAAAAATGGGGTCATGGTGATGATACTAAAGGAGTTGGTCATGATGATGATGGCAAAAAATGGAGTCATGGTGATGATACTAAAGGAGTTGGTCATGATGATGATGGCAAAAAATGGAGTCATGGTGATGATACTAAAGGAGTTGGTCATGATGATGATGGCAAAAAATGGGGTCATGGTGATGATCATGCTTTTGGTGAAAGGAAGGATAAAGAAGATGAAGAAAAGAAGGGTGGAGAAAAAGGAAGTGAGGAGAGGGGTGGTGGTGGTGGGAGGGAAGATGGAAGAGGTGGAAGAGGGAGGAAAGAAAGAAAGTTGAAAAGGAATGAAGGTTTGGAGCCTAAAGGGGCAGCTTTGTATAGTGTTGGTCATGAGAAGAAGGCGGAGGGAGGAGTTAAAGAAGAGGAGAAGAAGGAGGGAGGAGTTAAAGAGGAGGAGGAGAAGAAGGAGGAGGGAGTGAAAGAGGAGGAGAAGAAAGCGGAGGTGGAAGAAAAAAAAGATGAGAATAAAAAAGATTGTGATAAAAAAAAAGAAGATGGTGTTAAAAAAGAAGATAAAAAAGATGATGATAAAAGAAAAGAAGAAGGACATGAGCATAGGAAGGAGGACAAAGAGAAGGACGGCAAGGCATACGGACCAATTGACATTGGAAAGTATGCCAAAAAGGAAGAGTTGAAAAAAGAAGAAGAAGAAAGATATAAAGAACAAAATGGTGCTGGTGATGATGGTGGTTATAGTGGTGGTGGTGGTGGTGATGATGATGCTTACGGTAAGGGTTCTGATACTAGTAGTTACGGTAGAAAGGGTGGTGATGATAGTAGTGATGTTAAGGAAGGTGGTTGGGGTAGTAGTTACGGTAGAAAGGGTGATGATGATAGTAGTGATGATAAGGAAGGTGGTTATGATAGTAGTTATGGCGGATATGCTGGAAGTAAAGAAGATGATGATGGTTATAGGCCTGTAAGTTATGGTGTCAAGGGGGAAGGTTACGGTAAAGATTATTACGGTAAAGCTGGTTACGGTAAAGATTATTACGGTGAAGCTGGTTACGGTAAAGATTATTACGGTAAAGTAGGTTACGGTAAAGATTATTATGGTAAAGTAGGTTACGGTAAAGTAGGTTACGGTAAAGATTATTATGGTAAAGTAGGTTACGGTAAAGTAGGTTACGGTAAAGATTATTACAGTAAACTCGGTTATGGAAAAGATTACTTTGATAAAGTTATAAAAGGTTATGGTAAACTAAGTTACGGTAAGCTTGGTTACGGTAAGCCTGGTTACGGTAAAGGTTACTACGGTAAACTAGGTTACGGTGAAGGTTACTACGGTAAAGCTAGTTACGATAAGGATGGGTATGTTGGTGGTTTATATGATAAATTTGGTGACGACAAAGATTATTTTGATAAAGTTATCAAAGGTTACAGTAAGCATGGTTACGGTAAACTAGGTTACGGTGAGCTTGGTTACGGTAAGCTTGGTTACGGTAAGCTTGGTTACGGTAAACTTGGTTACGGTAAGGCTTATTACGGTAAAGATTATTACGGTAAATTTGGTGACGACAAAGATTATTTTGATAAAGTTATTAAAGGTTACAGTAAGCATGGCTACGGTAAACTAGGTTACGGTAAAGGTTATTACAGTAAAGCTGGTTACGGTAAAGGTTATTACGCTAAAGCTGGTTACGGTAAAAGGGATTACGTCAGAGGGGGTTACGGTAAACTTGGTTACGGTGCTTTTGAAGATGCTAGAGGTGTTCATGGTGGAATGGACAAGTGTTACATCACCTGTAAAGAGACTTCGAAGGGAGAGTTGTGTTATGTAAGTTGGTGTTACTAAGGGGCGTATTACTAGTAATAGGTGTTAATTAATTCGTACTAACTAGATTGAATTTAATTTTAATTAGTTATTTTTAATTATTCATAATTACATGTAATACTTTAAATTATAAAAAATCTTAAAATTAATTATAATTTAATATATGACCTATATTTAATATTTATAAGAAATTATCTTCGAAAATAAATTTTAAAAATAATATAATAAATAGATGCTTTATTATTAATGGGATGATTTTAAATGAATTATAGAAACATTAATGAACAATATGAATATATTAAAATGAAATTGAAACAATTTAAAATTCCAAATAAATCATTTCAAGCTGCCTTTGTGTTTTTAAAATAATTTTTAGAAGTTTTAAAAGTTGTATTCGTATGGTACAATACAATACAATAAAACAATATACAATACAATAAAATACAATACAATACAGTACCATAAAAAAATACAATGCAATAAAATACAATGCAATAAAATACAATACAATAAATTCAAACACAATACCATACAGTACAATAAAATAAAACACAACAAAATGCAATAAAATACAATACCATACAATAAATTCAAACAAAATACTATACAATAAATTCAAATGCAATACAATAAATTCAAATACAATACAATAAAACAAAATACAATACAATAAATTCAAATACAAAACAATAAATTCAAATACAAAACAAAATACAATACAATAAATTCAAATACAAAACAAAATACAATACAATAAATTCAAATACAATACAATAAATTTAAATACAATACAATAAATTCAAATACAATACAATAAATTCAAATACAATACAATAAATTGAAAAACAATACAATAAATTCAAATACAATACAATAAATTCAAATACAATACAATAAATTCAAATACAATACAATAAATTCAAATACAATACAATAAATTCAAATACAATACAATAAATTCAAATACAATACAATAAATTCAAATAAAATACAATTCCGTACAGTTACTTTAGTTCCTGAAAAACAGTTCACAAAAAAATAAATTTCATGCATTTTTTTTGCCTAATAAGTTTTTATTCAAAAAGAAACTATTACATTTGCAACAAGGGCATATTCTGTTAGTTCAGTAGATATTGGCAAAACTGTTGCTGTTGATGTTTTTGTTGTTGTTGTTGTTGTGGCTCAACTGGTTTGCTGAAACAGAATTAAAAACGAAAAAAAAGAAAAAATAAACTTAATAATTTTTTTTTTTTTTTTTAAATTAAAACAAAAAAATGGATAATTTAAAGTTTTTTAAAAAAATTCTAGAAAGAAACTCATTTATGAGAATTTATTTTTAAACATAAAAGGTATCATCAACAAAATTAATAAAGTATCATTATCATCATCATCAGGATACGGTCAGAATAAAAGATGCAACATAATAATATTATGATCATAATTATGATCTGATTAATATTCATAAGTCTAAAATCAAAGTATATTCAAATAGATAATGGGTCCAATTACTTCAAAAACCAATTAAAATCAATTAAATTAACGGGAGATAATAGGTCAATCAAGTTAATAGGTTTGGTAAGTACATCAAGTTTAATGGAAATACCCTCCATCACCCCCTTTCCCACCAGCCCCACCCACCAAACCACCAGTACCCCCATCTCCACCTACCCCTCCGTTTCCAATCTCCACAGCGACTTTCCGTGGCCCCTTTCCGTGACCTTGACCCCGATGAAGTCCGAGATGTCCGCGTCTCTTATCCCCGCGTAAATACTTCCCCACGCCCCCTTTAAACTTTCCTCCATCACCCCCCTCACCACCACCACCACCCAACAACCCTCCACTACCCCCTTCACCCCCCTCCCCACCATTTCCGATTCCAATGCTGACTTTTTTTGAGGGCCGCTTGTACCTGCGGACGCTCAGTGGTTTTGGCGGGTAGGAAACAGGCCAGCTCGTATCTTTTAAGTCCGAATCTTTGACCTCATTCCCCTTGACCTCTTTCTCTTTGACCTCTTTAACCTTCCCGTCATCATGGTCATCATCATCATCATCATAACCACCATAGTGGTCCTCGTAGCCTAGGTACTTGAAGCCACCTTTTTTCGCGTCCAAAAACTTGCCTCCATCACCCCCGGCACCCCCGACCCCCCCCTTCACTCCACCCCAACCCCCATCACCACCCTCACCCCCATTCCCAATTTCCAGGGCCACCTTCTTAGCCACTCTCTTAGCCGTTCCGAAAATAATCTTTTTAGCTATCAGATCATCATCATCATCACCGTCGTCCTTCGCATCAACACCTTTGCCAGATTTTTTCCCGAGATGTTTTTCCAAGTAATCACTAGCGTCAACTTGACCTAGATATTTTCCCGCATCATATTTTCCACCACCAAGTTGATCTAGATATTTGCTAGCGTCGTATTGACCTAGATATTTCCCCGCGTCATGTTGACCTAGATACTTTCCTGCGTCGTATGCCCCGACATCACTATCAAGAGCCCCGATGATTTTCCCACCATCATAATCATAAGCACCATACTTGCCAACATCATAATCAGCACCACCGTACTTTTCCCCAATTTCGTCCACCCCAGCCGGGTAGCTATCCCCAGCTATTTCCGCTCCCTTAAACACACTCCCAACACCCAACTTTTTTCCGGACGAACTTTTAGGCTTCAAACCAGCATATTCACCACCAACGCCATGTTTTTTTCCAAGATGTTTGTCAACATAATCGCTAGCGTCGTATTGACCTAGATATTTTCCCGCGTCATATTGACCTAGATACTTTCCCGCGTCATACGCCCCGACATCACTATCAAGAGCACCCACAAGCCTCCCACCATCATAATCATAAGCGCCATACTTGCCAACATCATAATCAGCACCACCGTACTTTTCCCCAATTTCGTCCACCCCGGCCGGGTAGCTATCCCCAGCTATTTGGGCCCCCTTAAACACACTCCCAATGCCAAGGCTCTTAGAAGAACGGTAGCTTTTCGGTTTGGGCAAAAGGGCCGTTAAGAACCCGTCGATCTTCGCCCCGTTCCCGCCCAGGCCACCCATCCCCCCCAACAAGCCACCCTTGCCGCCACCGCCACCGTCACCGCCGTTGCCGATATCAATGTCGAAGTAGTTGTCGGGTTTGGCACAACCGCAACGGTCCCTTTGGTACTTTCTTGGGTAAAAAAAGTCCTTGTACTTTGGGTAGTCGGCCGCCCCACCCTCACTACTACTATCAGCAGCACCATCATCATCATCAGGAGCACCGTCTGGTTTACGAGAACTATAATCATAATCGTAATCTGGGTAATCATCATCATAACCAGCGTAGTATGGTGATGCAATGGTGATTGAAAAAGCTGCCATCACCAGCACCGCTATCATCATCATCATCTTCATCCTATAGAGGGAGGGTGATGATGATGATGATCGTGGTGGTGGTGATGATGATGATTACGAGGATAATGATGATGATGATGATGATAGGGATGATCATCGGGATGACAGAGGAAGAATAGTGATGGTGAGAATGGTGATATAATGTTACAAAAGATGAGTTCATTATAATTTAAAATTTTAAAAAATACATTATTTATTCATCCATCCGCTCATCCACCCATTTATCCACCTACATATCCATTCATCCATTTTTCCATTCATCCATTCATCCATCCATCCATCCCTCCATCCACCCCCCATCCATCCATCCATCCATCCAAAGTCGCACAAAAAACTAACTTGTATAGGATTCCGTGCTAGGAGTAGAAGGTGCGCGCACGGGAAGCTATTAGGTAGACCCGTTTCTTTTATACATACTTCAATTCATCGATTGATATCGAGTTGGTATTTAAGGGGTGTTGAGGGTGCTGATGATGATGACGAGGATGATGGTGGTTATGATGATGATAGAGGGAAGATGGTGGAGGTGATGATGATGATTTTGACGGTGGTCATGATGATGATGTGGCGATGAGGGTGATGATGATGATGGGGGTATTGGTGGAGGGGAAAGGTGGTGATGGATTTTTCTT
This sequence comes from Piscicola geometra, assembly GCA_943735955.1. Taxonomy (NCBI): domain Eukaryota; kingdom Metazoa; phylum Annelida; class Clitellata; order Hirudinida; family Piscicolidae; genus Piscicola; species Piscicola geometra. The sequence continues at coordinate 1,759,860 of OX030971.1, read as the reverse complement.
TTATTTCGATTTATATCGAATTAACTTTTAAATGCCTTTCCAATTCAATCGATTTTAGTGATATACAATCTAAAGTTCTATCTAAAAGGCAAGTACATACTTAAATAGATATACCTAATATATATACTAAAAATATACTTAATATATATACTCAAAATATACTTAAATATATAATAAAATATATTTAAATATATACTTAAATATATTTAAATATATACTTAAATATATTTAAATATATACTTAAATATATTTAAATATATACTTAAATATATTTAAATATAAACTTAAATATATTTAAACATATACTTAAATATATTTAAATATATACTTAAATATATTTAAATATATACTTAATTATATTTAAATATATACTTAAATATATATAGACTTGTATATATACTTATATTTATATTATATATATAATAAAATATTTATTTATAAGTATATTTCAATATATATTTAAACACAACTATATATCTTTATTTTTATTATATCCTATTTTGAAATATTTTTTAACAGTTAATACGCGAAAATCGTGATTTTAGCATAATGCATGTAAAACAGGCGATTCGTCTAATCAACGTTCAACCGCTTTGAGTAAACTATCTTAAAATTATCAAATTTTCCATAACCAAGTGGTCTCGAAGCCCGTCCGGGTTTACGCCACGTTAATAATACTCGTCGTTGTATTGTATTGTATTGTATTAAAATTAAAAATATTTTTACAGTGAAAAACCAATTATAAATATTCCATCTTTAGTAACTTATCAAGTTCTTTGATCTTAATTAGGTATTACGCAAATAGTTTGATTTTACAGGTCCTGCATGAAAAGAATTCTACGTGCTTTGATGGAAACATTCCCACATACAAATGTATGGCATAGATTGGTATAGTTGTATATATAAAAGATGATCATAAACATTAAGTATACATATTTATATGTTTATATATTCTTTATCTAGATTTGCATATTGAATTATAAATTGTATTTTTTATAATAACTAACTACTTTTTAATTATTTATTTAAATTTTACCCTTTGGCAAACACAGTTTTATATTCATTAAATAAGAATAATAATAAATCAACTTTTTAAATAGCCAAAAAAAAATCAAACAAATTTTTTAAAGTGAAATTATGCATTAATAATAACTTAATATTTTAATAATAGATATGTTTAAAAAATCATAAAAATAATAACATATTATTAATAATTAAATATCATTAATAATTAAATTAAGTTAATAAATGTAGAAATTCTGAAAAGGAGATTTTCCTTTATAAAGGGTCGAGAGCTTGTGATTGGTTGAGAGAACAGAGGTTAGTATGAAATATTAGTATTTAATAAATTTAATATTAAATAGGATTTATTTAAGATAATAACATTATTATTAATTGATTTTTCTTTTATATATATCATTATTTTTTATTTTTCATTATTTTTATTTTTAAATATTATTATCATTAATTTGTTTTAATTCATTATTTTTTTATATAATATTATTTTAAAGATATTTTGTAATTTTATTATGAATATAAATATTCTTTTTATAATTGAATTTCACATTTTATATTTTATATTTTTTACCAATATTTTCTTTCTTAAATTATAACTTATAAATCGTAAGCAATTTGTATCATTAATATAATTCCAAGTCTTCGGACATTATTCTATGAAAAAAATATGTTAAAATTATTGAACATAAACTTTTCATTTTGTTTCTAGAGTCTCAACGGTTTTAATAATTATTTTGTTATACTATTAACTACTTCTACAACTACTACTACTTATACTACCACCACCACTACTACCACCACCACTACCACTACTACTACTACTACTACTACTACTACTACTACTACTACTACTACTACTACCACTACTACTACTACTACTACTACTACTACTTCTACAACTACCACTACTACCACCACCACTACCACTACTACAACCACTACTATTACTACTACTACTACTACTACTACTACTACTACTACTACTACTACTACTACTACTACTACTACTACTACTACTACTACTACTACTACTACTTCTACAACTACCACTACTACCACCACCACTACCACTACTACCACCACTACTACTACTACTACTACTACTACTACTACTACTACTACTACTACTACTACTACTACTACTACTACTACTA
>OX030971.1:1745189-1752689 GCA_943735955.1 Piscicola geometra | reverse complement strand
TGGTGGTGGTGTAGTTTGTCGAGACGGTAGTGGCTGTGTTTGTCGGACCTGTAGCCGTAGTGCTTGTCGGTGCGGTACTTGAAGAATTCAGGTTTGTGCACGAAACGGGATTGGTGGATTTTGGCCGGGGTGATCGGGTACACGTGCTTGGCCGGGTAGAATGGCTTGTATGGAACTGCTTCTACTGTTGGGGGTGGGTTGGGGGTTGGGGTGGGTGGGGGTGAGGGGTGGGATAGGAAAAATTTGAGTTGTGGTTGGTTTGGGTTGGGTCTGGGGGTTTGGGTTTGAAGGTTTGGGGGTTTGGGGAAATAGAGTTATGAGTAAGAAGAGGTGTGGGCTGGTTCTGATGGATGAGTTAGAGGGGGTGGGAATGAAGAGATGGGTTTGTGGAGTTGGTTTAAGAGATGGGTTAGAAAGATGGGTTTAGGGGGATGAGTTGGAAAAAGGGCTAAGATGGGTTCAAGGATTGGTGTGGGGCTAGGAGTGGTTTAGGGGGGGTTGTGTTGGAGGGTTAGATAAAAACAAATATTTAAAAAAATAATTTTATTTTAACCGGCGTCAACTGCTTTATCATCCTCAACAACAGTACCTGTTAGAGTGGTCAATCAATCATCATCATCACCATCATCATCATTATCATCATCACCATCATCATCATCATCATCAACATCAACATCATCAACATCATCATCATCATCACCCTCACCAAATGCCAATGCACTGCAGGCAAAGAAGGCCACAACGAAGATAAGGAGCTTCATGCTGGCGACTATAGGAAAGTACTGCGTGGTCGTTATGTTGAGGGCGAGGTGAGATACAAAGAACCGTAAAACGTAAAAATAATATTATTAATTATTATAATATCAATAATAAAATAAATGATACTTTAAACTAAGTAATTGAATTATGGAATAAATATAAAGTTGAAAAAGAGTAACTCAAACGTAAAGTTACAAGCGCCTAGATTACAAGAGACCTAAATTACAAAGCGCCTAAAGTTACAAATGACCTAAATTACAAAGAGCCTAAAGATACAAATGACCTATATTAACAATAGCTAAAGGGGGCTAGGAAGCAGCAAGGAATATTAAGTTAGTAAGTAAAGAAACTCACCGATTTTCCGTGCCGAATTCCCCCAACTCCCTTCTTTTATGCCCGTAACCTAGGCAATTGACCTTTCGGGTCAACGATTTGGAAAATAAAAACAAAAAATGGTGTTTAATGCCATAATCGATTTATTTTTATTTTTATTTTTCGTGGTATCATTGTCCTTATAAGGTTATTGATTTATTTATTATTATTTGTGATATTAGTATTATTTTAATATTAGTATTATTAGTATTATTTGTAATTTTTTTATTTTTATATTATTATTATTATAGAATCATTTATTATTCTTTTGGTTTCATCATGGTGAGTCACATATCAATTTCCTCCTCATCTTCATCATCAGAACCATTACTATCACTTACGTAAAAAGTATACTTTTCATAAGCACATCTCAGATAATAGAAGAATAAATTTTTTTTTTTCTATTATTTTCTGTTCACGGGGCTTAATTTCTTTTGGCGGTGTCATCATGATCATCATCATAACCAACATTTTCACCGACATCATCATCATCATCATCTCTAAAATTTTCACACCATCAAATACCACAGCATTTTTCCATCATCACCAAATACCAAAGGCATCATCATCATCATCATCACCCTTATCTTCATCATCATCATCATCATCATCATCATCATCACCCTTATCTTCTTCATCATCATCATCATTATCACCCTTATCTTCTTCATCATCATCATCATCATCATCACCCTTATCTTCTTCATCATCATCATCATCACCCCACCAAATACCAAAGCCTTTATCGATTTCTCAATTGGCCATTAGGTATTGACCGTAAGTACTAAAGGGTGAGTCAATGATGATGATGATGGTGATGATGATGATGATGGTAATGATGATAATGATGATGGTAATGATGATAATGATGATGATGATAATGATGATGATGATAATGATGATGATGATAATGATGATGATGATAATGATGATGATGATAATGATGATGATGATAATGATGATTATGATGGTGGTGATGATGATGAGAATGTGGGTGATAGTGGTGGTGGTGGTGGGGGTGGGGTGGTAGAGATGATGGTGATGATGGTTGTGATGATGGTTGTGATTATGGTGCTGATAATGATGATGAAGGGGTTGAATATGGCGATGATGATCATAATGATTATGATAAAAATTTTACCAACGAAAATGAACTTTGAATCTTTTTCTTTTGCTATTAAAAATTTTTTTTTACCCATTCGTTTGTCCGTTTGTTATTTTGTCGTTTACCACAGATTTTAAGTTTTCTTTTTTTTCATTTTATGAAAGAATTTGTCAAAAGGCATTTCATGTAGTATTCATTATAATATATTATTATTATTATTATTATTATTATTTTATATACTTATACTTGATATACATTGGATATGGGGGGTAGAGACTAGCGTAAGAAATGTCGTAGTACATGGTGAAACAGCCTGGAGTACATTCTGGGAAAGAGAAGCTAAGGTCATGACAGACTTTATGATTAGGACATTAGAGGGGAAAGATATAGTAGGAAGAGTAGGTAGAGCATGTGTAGAGGAGATAGGTAAGAAATCTAAATGGTGGAGAGGTGTAGCCAACTTAGGAAAAAATTGGATGTGGAGGTTATGAGTAGAATGGTACGTGGAGGAAAAGGCGCACGAGCAAGAGTGTTTATGATGGGCATTTCAGAAAGAGAGGTCGGAGGGATGGGGGAAAGGGAGCTGGTGAAGAGGATCCAACAAAAGGGAAGGGAGGAATGGGGGAATAAGATACAAGAAAGTGAAAGATTGAGAAAATACCGTGAGGAGAAATCAGAAAGCAGGAAGTTGGAAAAATATGTAGATGGTTCAGATAAAGTGAAAGTTAGGATGATGTGTAGGGGGGATAGCTTGACGGTAAGGAATAATGAAATTGTGCGCTGGAAGTATGAGAAGGAGGATAGGAAGTGTGTTTGTGGGGAGGAAGAGAATGAGAGGCACGTTTTGCTGGAGTTTGGGTCGTATGAAGAGTGGAGAGAAGAATGGCTGACGGTTTGGAGAAGGGAGCGTGGAGAACAGGACCCGATGGAAGGGGTCTTTAGTTACCAGGAAGAGGATCGGAGGATGGAAGAAGTGGTGCTGAGAAGTGTGGGAGCAATCTGGAGACAGAGGGAGAGGAGAGAAAGGGGGAGATGAAGGAAAAGATTTGAAGTGTCGAGACAAAGGCACTATAAATACTACTACTATTGTAATATACATTGTCAAAAAAAACCTTTAACCCCAAATCTATTCATTATAATTTACAAACATACGGATTATTTTATATTTATTGCAAACCAATTAATTTGATTTCCTTAAATATTAAAAAAAGATAATCATCATTTAAAAAAAATTTATACTATAAATTTTAAAGATTTATATTTAAATGTACTTAAAATATATTCTTGTCATAACTTCACTTTTAAAACCAAATCCGGATCTTACTATAAAAATAAAGTTGAATAATTCTCATAGTCTCAATAAATTTCAAAAATATTTATCTTCAATGAATTTTTAATCAAATATACTTTTACATTTTAACGGAAAATTACTTTGAGAATTAGGTTGTTATTTGATTTTACAAGAACTGTACAATTTAGTTACTAAATTTTGCTCTACATTTATAAGTTTATCCTATTTTAAAATCCATTTTTAAATATTAAAAATCAAAGATTTGAAGTTATGTAAAAAAGGCTAAATGTGATAGAAAAAATGGAGTAGTTGGAATGGGTTAAAATGAACAAAAACCACTTATTTGTTTCCCCTTTTTGTTTTACATGAACGAACTACTAGAAAAAACCTATTTGGAGAGGGATATGGTCAAATGTGAGAGTGGTTCTGGGGGTGGTGATGATGACAGTGGTTGTGGCTTGAAAAGTGATCATGGTAATGATTTCAAAGTTTTTGCTAGTAATGATGTTATTAATGGTGCTGATGATGATGATGATGGCGACATAGTGGATGGTGATGATAATGATGGAGGAGTGAATATTGATGATAATGATAATGAAAGAAGAAAGGATGAGGGTAAGGGAAAAGAAGATGGTGAAGATGGTGATGATGATGATGATGTTGATGGAAAAAGTGACGTTGATAGTGTAAGATATGATGATAATGAATCACTAAACGGTTATGAAAGTATAATTAAGGTGAGTGGAATCTAAAGTAATAATTTAATTGATTTTAAACTATTTATTATTTATTAAACTCTAATTGCTATTAACCTATGTAATTGATATTAAACTTCTAAATTCATGATAAACTATTTAAACTGTTATTAATTTACTAAATTCCTATAAAACCATTAAACTTATATTAAAAAATTAAATTAATATTAAAACACAAAACTAATTAATTATAAGCCACAAAACTAATTAATTATAAAACCGCAAAACTAATTAATTATAAAACGACAAAACTAATTAATTACAAAATCACAAAACTAATTAATTATAAAATCACCAACAGCACAAAAACACAGAATCCATATCTAAAGACGTATTCATGGATCTATTGGTTGCTAAGGGGGTTGGTAGGGTGCAGGAGAGAAGGCGTAAAGAAGAATTAAATAAAAGATGGAGAGAGAAAAACCGGAAGGAAACGGATAAGCAATTGAAACCAAAGATCATAGTAGATTCGAAAATCATCCCGAAACTCCTAGCCAATCAAATTTCACCTTATAAGGAAGCCCTTTCCATCAACCAATCAGAGGCGTTGCCAGTTGCTATAGAGTCTTCTAATTGGATGGATTGTAGCCCCATTAATTCGTCGACTACCAATAGAAATTCGAGCACCAATTCTATGAATAATCATAAACCAATTAATTCTATGAATAATCATAAACCAATTAATTCTATGAATAATCATCAACCAATTAATTCTATGAATAATCATAAACCAAATCAAGATACATGTAGTCATTATGTTGGGTTGGTAGAAGATGAAAATGATGTGGTGAGGGGTGGGATGGTGATTTTTAATCCGTTTTGTATTTTTTATAATTTTTTTAGTCCGTTTAGTATATTATAATTTTTTAGGTCGTTTTTGTATAATATGAAGGTCTATTTATTTGTTAAATGTCTATTTTGTCCAAGATCATCATTTATCATCCTCATCGTCACGACCATCATCATCATTTATCATCCTCATCACAATCATCATCATCATCATCATCACCACCGTCATCATCATCATCAGTACAAGTACATCAACACCATACCTGGATTGGACATCAAGATGGTGCAAGACAGTGACTCGAATAGTCGGATGAGAAGGTTTTTATTATATTTATTTTTATTTTATTATTTTTATTTATTTATTTAATATTTTTGTTGATTGAAGTTGTTATATTATTATTTATATTAATAATTAAAAAATATCTTGATAATATAAATAATATTTAGACTTATCTATAGAGATATTATTTGATAACTATTTCTCTATCATCTTCATCACTATCATCATCACTATCACCATCATCACTATTACCACCATCATCATCATCATCACCATCATCATCATCATCAGCATAGTCATAAAAGAGTTGATAGATACCGAAATCGCTTACACTAAAGACTTGAAAGATATCATTGAGGTAGGTAAATCATCATCACTATCGTCACTATTGTCATCATCATCAGTATTTACTACTACTACTACTACTACTACTACTACTACTACTACTACGGCTACTACTACTACTACTACTACTACTACTACTACTACTACTACTACTACTACTACTACTACTACTACGGCTACTACTACTACTACTACTACTACTGCTACTACTACTACTACTACTGCTACTACTACTACTACTACTACTACTACTACTACTACTACTACTACTACTACTACTACTACCACCACTACTACTACTACTACTACTACTACTACTACTACTACTACTACTACTACTACTACTACTACTACTACTACTACTATTACTATTACTACTACTACTTCTACTACAACTAATAATACTACTACTACTACTACTACTACTACTATTACTACTACTACTACTACTACTACTACTACTACTACTACTACTACTACTACTACTACTACTACTACTACTACTACTACTACTACCACCACCACCACCACCACAGGGATATATACATCAAATAGAAAAATTCGGGCTAGAAATACCACCACCAACATCAACAACAACAACAACAACAACACAAACAAAAACATCAAGAAAAATATCAAAATCATCAACAACAAACACACTCATCAAGACCTCATCAACACCAACAATACCAACATCATCAAAAACAACAACAACAACAGTACCTAAAACAACAACAACAACAACAACAGTACCTAAAACAACAACAACAACAACAACAACAACAGTACCTAAAACAACAAATACAACAACAACAGTACCGAAAACAACAACAACAACAACACTAACAAGGAATAGAAAGGCACCGTCATCACCAACAACACCGAATACAACACCTGTTCCATGGAGAAAAGTAACAACAACAACAACAAATTCAACAACAACAACAACAACTACTACTACAACATTATCGAATATAAATTCTATTTTCGGGAATATTCAACAAATTTACGAATTCCACCATGGGTTGGTGTTAATGATGATGATGATGGTGTTGATGATGATGACGATGATGATGATGATGATGATGATGATGATGATGATGATGATGATGATGATGATGATGATGATGATGATGATGATGATAGTGATGATGATGATGATGATGATGATGATGAAAATGAAGGTAAGACCGCAATTATGACGATGGTGATAGTGTATTGACATTATGAATAATTCATTACTATTATAATATTAAAAATTATTTATCATCAGCATCATCATCACCACCATCATCATCATCACCATCATAACCACCACCACCATCATTATCATCATCACCATCATCACTATCATCATCATCATGACAGAGCATTCCTTGAGAGTTTGATAGAGTGTGGTGATGATCCTGTCAGCATTGCTCTGTCCTTTATGCAACATGTTTGTATCATCATCATCATCACGTCCATCATCATCATCATCAGCATCATCATCATTATCATCACTGCCACCACAACCCCCTATCCCCACTTCCGTCTCCCAACATCATCACAACCTCCAACATTATCATCACCACCACACCTCCATCATTATCATCACCACCACACCTCCATCATTATCATCACCACCACACCTCCATCATTATCATCACCACCACACCTCCAACATTATTATCACCACCACAACCCTCATCATTATCATCACCACCACAACCCTCATCATTATCATCACCACCACAACCCTCATCATTATCATCACCACCACAACCCTCATCATTATCATCACCACCACAACCCTCATCATTAT
>OX030971.1:1735189-1737689 GCA_943735955.1 Piscicola geometra | reverse complement strand
TACTACTACTACTACTACTACTACTACTACTACTACTACTACTACTACTACTACTACTACTACTACTACTACTACTACTACTACTACTACTACTACTACCACCACAGCATCACACTTGAATTTTGTAGCACTTGATTAAATATTTGAATAAAATATTCATCATCCATCCACCAATTAACTATTCATCATCTTGCCTTCATTCATCATCTTGCATTTATTTCAAATTCTAATCCTAATGAGTAAATTACTTCTTCCAATTGTATTCTTTTTGAATATTTAATTTGTGAAAAAAATGAATAATCAAAATAATTAGCTATGAAAATGTATGCAAAGTTGTGCATAATATACTACAGTGTTTTGAGTATATATTTTTCAATTTTCAAAATTGTAAATTTTGTTTTATATGCAAAATTATGAACAATTTATTTGTGATTTCTTATGGTTATTTCTTTAATTCATTGAGTTTCATAAAAAGACTTCAGTATTAAAATAAATATGCATTTTTATTTCTTTATTATAACCAGTCTAAATATTTGGATAAATTTTTATTCATTTCAAAATCTTGAAGTTTGCATTTAAGTTATGAATTTTGCAACAATTTTTAACTTTATTTAGTTTAATTATTTCGTTAATTCAAAAGCGACAGTGAATAGTTTGTTTATCTATGTATCTAATGTATTATCGTAGTTTTAGAAAAATAATAATTTAAAGTTCAAATAAAATGTCGGATGCTGAAAGTAAGCAAATTTTTTCCAGTTTTTTTATTTTTATTTTACAAGTTTATCATTTGAATACATTTTTACAACGTTTCATTGTTGTTGTTCATTTTCCCTACACTTTTATTTTCTATGTTTTTAAGATTAATTTAAAACAAATCTATTATTGCGTATTTATCAGTTTCAAAATTCTGCAAATATTCAAAATAAAGATTTATTTAGATATAAGGATAATTCTTTAAACTTTTAATAACAATTTCCACATAATATTCATTATATATTTTACTAAAATATATAATAAATAATTAATAAAATAAAATAATTTTAGCTACTAAAATTTATTATAATCCAGGTTCATAAGGATATTTATTTTATAAAATTTTAATTCTCAAAATTTCTCATTAATTATCAAGGCTCTGAAAGCAATGATTCAATAAGAGATCCACAATCACCGGGTGGTGATGATAATGATGCGCATAGTGATGATGATGATGATAACCATCATCATGGTGGTGTTGGTGATGATAATGATGGGCGTTTAAGTGGTGGTGATGATAATGATGATGGGGGTTTAAGTGGTGGTGATGATGATGGCAATAGAGCTTTCAATAATGATGATGATGCTAGTAATGATGTAAGAGGTGGTGATGATAGTGATGATGGAGCTTTAAGTGATAATAAAGATGATTATCCAATTAATGATTATAGAAATGATAATGGTAATGATAATGATGAAATTAATCATGAGGGTAATGGTAATGATCATAGCAGTGATGATGATGATGATGGTAAAATATTCATTCCACCTAGCCCTACTACACCTTACAACCCAGCTATGTCATATGATAGTGATGATGATGATGATGGTGGTGGTGGTCATGGTAATGATGATAATGATGGTGGTTGTGGTGGTGGTAATGATGATGATGATAATGGTGGTGGTGGTGATAATGATGATCACATTAATGGTGGTGATGATGATGATGATGGGGCAAATCGTGGTAATGATGATGATGGTAGTGGTCATGAGGTTGATGATAATGATGATGATGATGATAAACATGGTGTTGATGATGATAACACAAAAAATGATGATGATGATGATGATGTTAGTGGTGCTGATGATGATGGGGAGGAAAAATTCATTCAAAATAACAATATAGAGGAAGATGGTGAAGGTGATAATGATGGTGGTGCTGGTATGGGAAGTGATGATGATAATGATGATGTTGAGGGTGCTGATGATGATGATGTGGTGGGTGGAGGTGATGATGATGATGATTACGGAAAAACTATAGAGCAGTCTATAAGAGAACCAGATGATGATGGTGATGATAATAGTTTTAGAATTGATGATACTCATGATAATAATAATGATGGTGATGATGATGATCATAATAGGGATAATAGTTCTGTTAAAAGTCATGAAGGAGGTCATGATGATGATGATAAAGTCGGTCGTGATAAAGGTGATGGTGATGATGATGATATAGAAGATGCTGTGAATGAAATATTTGATGATGGTGACGAAGTAAATAAAAATAGGGGTGATGCTGGTGATGATAATGATGAGGAACATATTAAAAGTGCTGATGATAGTAACAAAGAAGGTGATGGTAATGATGATGATGATGATAATAAAGAGGATGGTGGTGATGATGATGATGATGGAGTAGATGATAGTAGTAGACGAAATAAAAATGATGATGATGATGATGAAGGAGTTGAAGGAAATGCTACAGGTGAGTGATGATGATGATGATATTGATGATGAGTGATGATGA
>OX030971.1:1722689-1730189 GCA_943735955.1 Piscicola geometra | reverse complement strand
AAATTTTTTTCTTTATATGGCTTTTATTATTATTATTAATATGTTTTCAACATCATCATCATCATCATCATCATCATCAGGACGAGTCAGATACGGGTGCAACTAAAGTCGTCAAAAGAGCAAAATATGTGTCTGATAGTGACGATGATGATGATGTTTGAATGGGTTATGATAATGATGGTGCTTGACAGGGCGGTGATGATGATGATGCTTGAATGGGTGATGATGATCATGTCTAAAGGGGTGATGATGATGATAAAGTTGCATGTAGTGGGAAGAAATCGATTGGAGTGGGTATAATCGTATGTTAAAAACTCATGTGTTTTTCATAAACATTTTAAATAAAATATATTCCAATATTTTTTTTTTATTAATTAAAAATTTTGGTTTTAATAATCATTAAATACTAATTATAATTACACTATAATATAATACTAATTTGAATAATAAATATGCCATTAGTTACACGTCAAGTCAAGTTAATTGTTTTAGATAAGCGACATTTCTGTGCAAATAGCTCGAATTTATATTTTTTTATAATTCGAATAAAAAATTTTAAAATGGTTTTTTGAATGCAATCAGAACTTTTATTTGATGAGAAAATTCTTAAAAACAATATTTATTATATTTAAATATTATTCAAAACTTTAAAAATCTAAATTCAAAAATTTAAACGTTTTAAAACATGATAAAGTTTTCTTTACACCCACAGTTTTCGTCTCATCTTCACCTACCTCCGTCATGCTGAGGTGATGGATGTGTCGCCTATTATAGTGGCAAACATTTAAATCGACGACATTGAAAATGGGGAAAAATGAAATTGTCGTCTTTTAAAATGTCTGTTCACGGGCTCGAGATTTACTGTTATAGTTACATAATGTAAAATTTGGAATGATTTTAAAAATCGATAATTAATTAAAAAACAAAAGACATATTGCGTTTAACTCACGGGCAAACAAACTGCTTTGGGCTCCCTACTTTCACAGTGTTGGCCTTTAGGGCACACTAGTGGTATATTATTACCCCCGGCTATCTGTATTTCAATTATGTGTTAGTAGTAGTAGTAGTAGTAGTAGTAGTAGTAGTAGTAGTAGTAGTAGTAGTAGTAGTAGTAGTAGTAGTAGTAGTAGTAGTAGTAGTAGTAGTGGTGGTAGTAGTAGTAGGAGTTGTCATTTGTTTGGAGGAAAAAGACATAGAAAAATTCTGTAACGCTGACATCCATCCGGACGATGCGGTATTAAAATATTGGCAATTCAATCACAAACCTACCTCATAATGGCTCCCGACGTTCTGCTGCCTTTTGACCCAGACATTCATCCATTTAACTCATTGAATCTGTCTTCATCAAGCTCTCCAACAACCTCGCCCTCTAATCTTCTTGCCAATGAACGTCTACAAGAGAGGAGTGCAGGAGACAGAGCTGCTTGCCAGGGAGACCCTCACCCCACCTTCTAACTCCCCCAATATTTCATCGAATAATCAATCTACTTGATCGAACTTGATATTGAATTTAACATTTGTTATTATTAACAATTCTTTTAATTTGTGAATTTAATTAAGAAGTTCATGTATTATTTTATTTTTCTAAGAGATCATACAAGCATTTATTTGCTTCGATTTCTAAATTTATTTTCTTGCAAATAAACGAATTTATTTCCTCGTTCATTATTATTAATTCCTCAATAATGTTAGAAATATGTTTTTTGACAACATTCTTATTCTCCACAACTGCACAAATAAAATCATTCGTTTAATTTGATAGTAAAAAAATTGTATTATAATTTTTACGTTATAAAAACTAAAATATAGGGTATAAATAACCATCATTTGTTTTTTTTCTCAACGTCACTGGAGCTTGTCTGGCTGTACAAAATGGAATAAAATTTTCTCTAATGAAAGTTTTGGTATTTATTTTTTTTCTATCCAAACTTTTTAAATATTCTTTTTTTATACTGGGGGATGCAACAGACATGCTGCCATATAAATAAGATTAATGGGTGAACGGGTAGCTGAGTCGGCAACGACTCTCGGCTTGACCAATAATGAAAGGTCCTAGGTTCAAGTGCAACCAATGCCCTAGCAACCCAAAGGCGCAAGTGAAAATATGCAGCCTAAGTGGCCTGGAAGCCCGTTCGGGTTATACGCCACTGTAATAATGCTCGTTATTATTATTATTAATGGGCATATTTTTTGTCAAAATGATCAACTGAGCATTCGACTGGAAATTAATAATTCAAATTCAAAGTATGAATTTATAAAATAAAAATAATATAACTGACCAGTTTGATTTCATCTGACAAGTTTTCATCATCACCAATTTGTTCTAATTTCCCTAATATTTGGACTCGCCATAACAACTTCAAATGTAATGTTAGAGATTTTGACATTGGCAATGGTGGCTTCGTTATACATTTCTATTGCATTTAATACTTATTTTGAGTACGGAGTATCGATGAAATAGAGATTTCATACTTGGGAGTTTGTTGAAGTATAATTGTTGAAGAATCCACTCCCAATAACTTTTATTCCCGTTTTTCCCGTTCCCGATTTAAAAGTTGATTCCCGTTCCCGATTTGAATATTGATTCCCGTTCCCGTCCCGAAAACCTATTCCCGGTTCCCGACTTTTCCCGTCCCAAAACTAATTTTCATTCCCGTTCCCGCGGGAGTCCCGCAGGTACCCGGTCCGACCTCTACTGCCCACGCTATCAATCACTAATGATTTGTATAGCGCCCTTTACTAAGTGAACAAAAGCGCTCTTCAAATAAATTTGTTAAATAAAACGGTTTTTAGACCACTGCCAATATATGTATATATATCAATTTAAATATGAAAAAACAATTAACCTCAATAATCCAACCTCACCCACATCTCCATGACAATCACTGCCAAAAAATCACTATCACTACCAATAAAAATTTAATCCTAACCACAGAACCAACACTCATACCACAGCACAATCATCACCACATCATCCTCAAAACAACAAAACACAATCATCATTTTTGTCAATTTTCTGTCTTGCCACTGGTGCCGAGACTACGATAGAGGGTGAAGGAGAAGTCCTTGCCAGCACTGGTACTGCTGCTGCTATGGAAGGTTTTCTTCTTTATGTCACAGCTCACTTGATTCCCTGCGGCCATCTTGGTCTGCTGCGGCCATTCCTTGACAGATTCAAAACAACCTACATTCGCACTAAAAAAATTCTAATTAAATTAATGTAACTTTTATTTAGACTTAAGATTCTAAAATTTAATATATTATACCCAAAACCGTTTATTCTAAAAATTTATTTGAGCGGCTGCCAAAATGGCAGCCGCTAACCAAAAGCTAGAGCTGAAATAGGGCTTAAAAATTGTAAAAATGAATTTTTTGTTAAAGTTTACATTTATTATAATCAAAAGTTTTATATCAATTTATATTTAATGAAAATTTATCATTTCTAATTCTTCAAAACCATCCATGGGTAATCTTTAAAAATTCCACACACAAAATTGTGTAACATTTTAAAACAGATAACATCTCATATTCATTTAACTGGCAAAGTAACTATTGTTAGTCAAATTTATCAGAATTTTATTATTATTATTATTATAATTATTATTATATTATTATGTGACATTTTAAGCAACTAAACAGCCCTGAATGGAATCAAAGAAGTGTTGAAAAAAAATCAAAATAATAAAACGAAACGAAACGATCTTTTATTTGCTCCTTAGAATCAAATTTCTTGTATTGGAAGCCACTCTTGAGAATGGCATTCCAAGACCGAGGATCTTTGCAAAATATATGCATGTATAAAATATTAGTTCTCGATTTATTTGATTGCAAATAATTAAACATTCTGTTACTTGTTACATGCTTATAATAGTTATAATATAATACTTATAAATGAAATAGAAAAAGGATTAGAATATAATGATTATAATAAAATTACTAATAATAAAGATAATTATAATAATAATATAACATTATCAATTGATCAAATAAATAAATTTCTATAGCGCTCTTTCCACAAATTCAAGAGCGCATATACCTATATTAATAATACATGACAAGTAATTATATTGGTAACATAGCATAAATAAACAATCAATAAAACTGATTTGGCCATGAACTGATATTAAAAAGAGTGTATTGTTTAAAATGACGTTTATTGGGAATTTATTTATTAAGCGTTTTAAATTAAAATAAAAGTAATTTTAAAATAAATTTAATTTAATTGTTGAAAATAAAAATAAAAGACATTTGAAAATTAGATTAATTTTGAAAAATAAAAATAAAAACCCATTGTAAGCGACTAAAATAAATATCTAATAAATTTTATTTTGATAAATTAAAATAAATTCCATTTAGAAAAAAATGCAATTGAAGCGATTAAAATGAATATCCAATAAATTTTTTTTGCTAGGTTAAAATTAAAGTTTAAAAATTAAATAGAAATCAAATAAATTTTATTTCGATCAATAGTGGTGAAGATGAGGTTTTTGTTTGTATATTTTTTCGTCTGTGTGGTGGAAGGATATGTAATGCCTGCGGATCAGTTCGTCTACTTCAAGAGAGAGGCAATTAAATTATCCATTTAGTGTTTAGACAATTACCCACTTAATTAGACGATTATCAAGTTGATTAGACAATTATTCAATTAATTAGGCACTTATTTAATGAATTGAACAATTCTCCACTTAATTAGACAATTATCAAGTTGATTATACAATTATTCAATTAATTAGGCACTTATTTAATGAATTGAACAATTCTCCACTTAATTAGACAATTATCAAGTTGATTATACAATTGTCAAGTTGATTAGACAATTATTAAATTAATTAGGCACTTATTTAATGAATTGAAGAATTGTCCACTTAATTAGACAACTATCAAGTTGATTAGACAATTATTCGAATAATTAGACACTTATTTATTTAATTAAACAATTATTCAATTAATTAAACCAGTATTCAAACGATTAGAAAATTATTCAATTAATTAGATAACTATTAAATTATTTAGATAATTATTCTATTATTTAGATAATTATTCGATTAATTAGATAATTATTTAATTAATTAAACAATTATTCACTTAATAAAACAACTATTCAATTAATTAAACAATTACTCATTTAATTAGAAAATTGTTCAATTAATTAGACACTTATTCAATTGATTAGACCATTATTGAATTAATTAGACAATTATTGAATTAATTAGACAATTATTGAATTAATCAGACAACTATTTAATTAATTAGATAATTATTGAATTAATTAGACAATTATTCAATTACCAATATAATTATTCAATTACTTATCCAACTATTCAATTACTTATCCAACTATTTAATTACTTATCCAATTATTCAATTACTTATCCAATTATTCAATTACTTATCCAATTATTCAATTAATTAACCAATTATTCAATGAATTAGACTATTGACCAATTAATTAACCCATTATTTAATTAATTAGCCCATTATTTAATTAATTGGTCAATTATTCAAGTAATTAACCCATTATTCCATTAATTAGCAAATTGTTCAAGTAATTGGCAAATTATTCGATTAAATGAACAATTATCCAATTACTCAAACAATCGTCCAATCAAGTAAACAATTCCCCAAGTAAAAAATTATCCAATTATTTAAATAACTAGCCAATTATCCAATTATTTAATTAATTAGACGATTATCCAATTATGTAATTAATTAGTCAATTATCCAATTATTTAATTAATTAGACAATCATCCAATTATTTAATTAATTAAACAAGTAGCCAATTATTTAATTACTTAGACAATTAGCCAATTATTTAATTAATTAGACAATTATCCAATTATTTAATTAATTAGACAATTATCCAATTATTTAATTAATCAGACAATTATTCAATTATTTATTTGCTTAGACAAATAGCTAATTATTTAATTAATTAAACAATTACCCAACTATTTGATTAAGTAGACAATTCTTCAATTATTTAATTAATAAGAAAATTAGACAATTATTTATTTAATTAGACAATTATCCAATTATTTAATTAGACAATCATTCAATTAATTAGACAGTTATCCAATTAATTAGACAGTTATCAAATTAATTAGACAATTATCGAATTAATTAGACATGTATTCAGTTAATTAGACAAGTATCCTATTACTTAGACAAGTGTCCAATTAATCAGACAAGTATTCAATTAATTAGACAATTATCCAATTAATTAAACTCAGTTTTCCCATTCAGACTTTCTTCCTAAACCCCATCCATCTATCCATGCATGCATGCATGCATCCATCTATCCATCCATTCATCCATCTATCCACCCATCCATCCATCCACTCAAAGGTTTCATTCATGCTGGATGGGATGGACAGTATCCAGAGAGAAGCAATGATTGACAGCACGGTCCGTTATTTGAGGCATGGTGGAACTGTACCCGTTGACATGTCGCAAGGTTAGAAACATTCCATTCGGAGTTTTTTGAATTTATATTGAAATCGTCTACATTCACTTGTACCTTAAATTCTTCAAACAATCAAATAAACCTATGTAGATCTTTTTGAGTAATAAATAGAATTTATATATTAAAATATTAATTTTTTATACATTAATTTTAAATACAATAAAATAAATTTCAGTTGCTGAAGAACAAGTATCCTTTTTGACCACAGAGCAGAGAGAAGAGCTAGCCATCTTATTCTTGAGATACAAATGAGAGAAAAAAGCGAACTTTTGGAAAAAGAATTAATTAATTCTTGTCTTGAAATGCGCTGTATAAATTTATTTTAGGGTCTTGAGGTCGTCCAGGCTTACGCCACGTTAATAATATTTTTCGTATTATTGTATTGATTGATTGATTGATTGGAAATGGTAGGAGTTGTTCGATGTTTGGAGAGTTATTGTATTAGGAGCTTATCTGGAATGACTTTGTAGGAATTTGAATAAATTTGAAGAACATTTGAATATTTGAATAACATTTGAATATTTGAATAACATTTGAATAACTATTCGTGCCTATGTTTTTGAACTCTTGTTATAATATGTTTTAAAGAAATAAAAACAAAGATTTAAAAACCGATTTATTGACTCAGAAACCACAGTTTTAAAAATATTTTCCAAAATAACTTATTCTTCCCTTCCACACACATTCCTACTACATCAACCACAATTAAAAAAAAACAATTATTCTTTTCTTCCTTGCACATCCCTACTAAACCAATATGGCGACTTCCTTACAAGGTTTTCAGGGTAGCTAAGTAGTCAGCCATTCTAGACTTTTCTTCTGTAGTCAACATGTTGTAGTGTCTCATGGCACCTGTGTTGTTGTTGTTGTTATTGTTGTTGTTGTTGTTGTTATTGTGGTTGTTCTGGTTCTTCTTCATTTCCAAACCATTTCCACCCCATTCACACCCCAAATTCCACCCCCCCCCCATCTCCACCCCACCCCCTATTCCACCCCACCCACATCTTCTATTCTCCCACCCCATATCCCTGCACTC
>OX030971.1:1707689-1720189 GCA_943735955.1 Piscicola geometra | reverse complement strand
AATCACACTAAAAATTATTTTTTCTAAT
Source organism: Piscicola geometra (assembly GCA_943735955.1). Taxonomy (NCBI): domain Eukaryota; kingdom Metazoa; phylum Annelida; class Clitellata; order Hirudinida; family Piscicolidae; genus Piscicola; species Piscicola geometra. The sequence continues at coordinate 1,720,161 of OX030971.1, read as the reverse complement.
TAATCTTACTACGTAACTGTAAGCTTGGCCTCATAGACTTTGGAAAGATGCTAACCCCTACTACTATCACCACCACCCCTACAACTATCACCACGAATCCTACTACTATCACCACCACCCCTACTACTATCACCACCATCTTTACTACTATCACCACCACTTCTACTACTATCACCACCACTTCTACTACTTTCACCACCATCATTACTACTATCACCACCACTTCTACTACTATCACCACCACCTTTACTGCTATCACCACCACCCCTACTACTATCACCACCACCCCTACTACTATCACCACCATCATTACTACTATCACCACCACTTCTACTACTATCACCACCACCTTTACTACTATCACCACCACCCCTACTACTATCACCACCATCCCTACTACTATCACCACCACCTTTACTGCTATCACCACCACCCCTACTACTATTACTACCACCTTTACTACTATCACCACCACCCCTACTACTATCACCACCACCCCTACTACTATCACCACCATCTTTACTACTATCACCACCACTTCTACTACTATCACCACAACTTCTACTACTATCACCACCACCCCTACTACTATTACCACCACCTTTACTACTATCACCACCACCCCTACTACTATCACCACCACCCCTACTACTATCACCACCACCTTTACTTCTATCACCACCACCCCTACTACTATCACCACCACCCCTACTACTATCACCACCACCCCTACTACTATCACCACCATCATTACTACTATCACCGCCACTTCTACTACTATCACCACCACCTTTACTACTATCACCACTACCCCTACTACTATCACCACCACCCCTACTACTATCACAACCACCCCTACTACTATCACCACCACCTCTACTACTATCACCAATCCACTCACCACCACTTACCATCATCACTACTACTATCACCACCACCCCTACTACTATCACCACCATCTTTACTACTATCACCACCACTTCTACTACTATCACCACAACTTCTACTACTATCACCACCACCCCTACTACTATTACCACCACCTTTACTACTATCACCACCACCCCTACAACTATCACCACCACCCCTACTACTATCACCACCACCCCTACTACTATCACCACCACTTCTATTACTATCACCACCACTTCTACTACTATCACCACCACTTCTACTACTATCACCACCATCATTACTACTATCACCACCACTTCTACTACTATCACCACCACCTTTACTGCTATCACCACCACCCCTACTACTATCACCACCACCCCTACTACTATCACCACCATCATTACTACTATCACCACCACTTCTACTACTATCACCACCACCTTTACTACTATCACCACCACCCCTACTACTATCACCACCATCCCTACTACTATCACCACCACCTTTACTGCTATCACCACCACCCCTACTACTATTACTACAACCTTTACTACTATCACCACCACCCCTACTACTATCACCACCACCTCTACTACTATCACCAATCCACTCACCACCACTTACCATCATCACTACTACTATCACCACCACCCCTACTACTATCACCACCATCTTTACTACTATCACCACCACTTCTACTACTATCACCACAACTTCTACTACTATCACCACCACCCCTACTACTATTACCACCATCTTTACTACTATCACCACCACCACTACTACTATCACCACCACCCCTACTACTATCACCACCACCTTTACTTCTATCACCACCACCCCTACTACTATCACCACCACCCCTACTACTATCACCACCACCCCTACTACTATCACCACCATCATTACTACTATCACCACCACTTCTACTACTATCACCACCACCTTTACTACTATCACCACTACCCCTACTACTATCACCACCACCCCTACTACTATCACCACCACCCCTACTACTATCACCACCATCTTTACTACTATCACCACCATTTCTACTACTATCACCACAACTTCTACTACTATCACCACCACCCCTACTACTATCACCACCATCTTTACTACTATCACCACAACTTCTACTACTATCATCACCACTTCTACTACTATCACCACCACCCCTTCTACTATCACCACCACCCCTACTACTATCACCACCATCTTTACTACTATCACCACCACCCCTACTACTATCACCACCATCTTTACTACTATCACCACCACTTCTACTACTATCACCACAACTTCTACTACTATCACCACCACCCCTACTACTATCACCACCACCCCTACTACTATCACCACCACCTTTACAACTATCACCACCACCCCTACTACTATCACTACCACTTCTACTACTATCACCACCACTTCTACTACTATCACCACCACCCCTACTACTATCACCACCACCCCTACTACTATCACCACCATCATTACTACTATCACCACCACTTCTACTACTATCACCACCACCTTTACTACTATCACCACCACCCCTACTACTATCACCACCATCCCTACTACTATCACCACCACCTTTACTGCTATCACCACCACCCCTACTACTATTACTACCACCTTTACTACTATCACCACCACCCCTACTACTATCACCACCACCCCTACTACTATCACCACCATCTTTACTACTATCACCACCAATTCTACTACTATCACCACAACTTCTACTACTATCACCACCACCCCTACTACTATTACCACCACCTTTACTACTATCACCACCACCCCTACTACTATCACCACCACCCCTACTACTATCACCACCACCTTTACTTCTATCACCACCACCCCTACTACTATCACCACCACCCCTACTACTATCACCACCACCCCTACTACTATCACCACCATCATTACTACTATCACCACCACTTCTACTACTATCACCACCACCTTTACTACTATCACCACTACCCCTACTACTATCACCACCACCCCTACTACTATCACAACCACCCCTACTACTATCACCACCACCTCTACTACTATCACCAATCCACTCACCACCACTTACCATCATCACTACTACTATCACCACCACCCCTACTACTATCACCACCATCTTTACTACTATCACCACCACTTCTACTACTATCACCACCACCTCTACTACTATCTCCACTACTTCTACTAATATCACCACCACCCCTACTACTATCACTACCACACCTACTACTATCACCACCACACCTACTACTATCACCACCACACCTACTACTATCACCACCACCCCTACTACTATCACCACCACCCCTACCACTATCACCACCATCATTACTACTATCACCACCACTTCTACTACTATCACCACCACCTTTACTACTATCACCACCACCCCTACTACTATCACCACCATCCCTACTACTATCACCACCACCTTTACTGCTATCACCACCACCCCTACTACTATTACTACCACCTTTACTACTATCACCACCACCCCTACTACTATCACCACCACCCCTACTACTATCACCACCATCTTTACTACTATCACCACCACTTCTACTACTATCACCACAACTTCTACTACTATCACCACCACCCCTACTACTATTACCACCACCTTTACTACTATCACCACCACCCCTACTACTATCACCACCACCCCTACTACTATCACCACCACCATTACTTCTATCACTACCACCCCTACTACTATCACCACCACCCCTACTAATATCACTACCACCCCTACTACTATCACCACCATCATTACTACTATCACCACCACTTCTACTACTATCACCACCACCTTTACTACTATCACCACTACCCCTACTACTATCACCACCACCCCTACTACTATCACAACCACCACTACTACTATCACCACCACCTCTACTACTATCACCAATCCACTCACCACCACTTACCATCATCACTACTACTATCACCACCACCCCTACTACTATCACCACCATCTTTACTACTATCACCACCACTTCTACTACTATCACCACAACTTCTACTACTATCACCACCACCCCTACTACTATTACCACCACCTTTACTACTATCACCACCACCCCTACTACTATCACCACCACCCCTACTACTATCACCACCACCCCTACTACTATCACCACCATTTCTACTACTATCACCACCACTTCTACTACTATCACCACCACTTCTACTACTATCACCACCATCATTACTACTATCACCACCACTTCTACTACTATCACCACCACCTTTACTGCTATCACCACCACCCCTACTACTATCACCACCACCCCTACTACTATCACCACCATCCCTACTACTATCACCACCACCGTTACTGCTATCACCACCACCCCTACTACTATTACTACCACCTTTACTACTATCACCACCACCCCTACTACTATCACCACCACCCCTACTACTATCACCACCATCTTTACTACTATCACCACCACTTCTACTACTATCACCACAACTTCTACTACTATCACCACCACCCCTACTACTATTACCACCACCTTTACTACTATCACCACCACCCCTACTACTATCACCACCACCCCTACTACTATCACCACCACCTTTACTTCTATCACCACCACCCCTACTACTATCACCACCACCCCTACTACTATCACCACCACCCCTACTACTATCACCACCATCATTACTACTATCACCACCACTTCTACTACTATCACCACCACCTTTACTACTATCACCACTACCCCTACTACTATCACCACCACCCCTACTACTATCACCACCACCCCTACTACTATCACCACCATCTTTACTACTATCACCACCACCTTTACTACTATCACCACCACCCCTACTACTATCACCACCATCTTTACTACTATCACCACCACTTCTACTACTATCACCACCACCTCTACTACTATCTCCACTACTTCTACTAATATCACCACCCCACCTACTACTATCACCACCACCTCTACTACTATCACCAATCCACTCACCACCACTTACCATCATCACTACTACTATCACCACTACCCCTACTACTATCACCACCACCCCTACTACTATCACCACCACCCCTACTACTATCACCACCATCTTTACTACTATCACCACCATCATTACTACTATCACCACCACTTCTACTACTATCACCACCACCTTTACTACTATCACCACCACCCCTACTACTATCACCACCATCCCTACTACTATCACCACCACCTTTACTGCTATCACCACCACCCCTACTACTATTACTACCACCTTTACTACTATCACCACCACCCCTACTACTATCACCACCACCCCTACTACTATCACCACCATCTTTACTACTATCACCACCACTTCTACTACTATCACCACAACTTCTACTACTATCACCACCACCCCTACTACTATTACCACCACCTTTACTACTATCACCACCACCCCTACTACTATCACCACCACCCCTACTACTATCACCACCACCTTTACTTCTATCACCACCACCCCCACTACTATCACCACCACCCCTACTACTATCACCACCACCCCTACTACTATCACCACCATCATTACTACTATCACCACCACTTCTACTACTATCACCACCACTTTTACTACTATCACCACTACCCCTACTACTATCACCACCACCCCTACTACTATCACAACCACCCCTACTACTATCACCACCACCTCTACTACTATCACCAATCCACTCACCACCACTTACCATCATCACTACTACTATCACCACCACCCCTACTAATATCACCACCATCCCTACTACTATCACTACCACACCTACTACTATCACCACCACACCTACTACTATCACCACCACACCTACTACTATCACCACCACCCCTACTACTATCACCACCACCCCTACCACTATCACCACCATCATTACTACTATCACCACCACTTCTACTACTATCACCACCACCTTTACTACTATCACCACCACCCCTACTACTATCACCACCATCCCTACTACTATCACCACCACCTTTACTGCTATCACCACCACCCCTACTACTATTACTACCACCTTTACTACTATCACCACCACCCCTACTACTATCACCACCACCCCTACTACTATCACCACCATCTTTACTACTATCACCACCACTTCTACTACTATCACCACAACTTCTACTACTATCACCACCACCCCTACTACTATTACCACCACCTTTACTACTATCACCACCACCCCTACTACTATCACCACCACCCCTACTACTATCACCACCACCTTTACTTCTATCACCACCACCCCTACTACTATCACCACCACCCCTACTACTATCACCACCACCCCTACTACTATCACCACCATCATTACTACTATCACCACCACTTCTACTACTATCACCACCACCTTTACTACTATCACCACTACCCCTACTACTATCACCACCACCCCTACTACTATCACCACCACCCCTACTACTATCACCACCATCTTTACTACTATCACCACCACTTCTACTACTATCACCACAACTTCTACTACTATCACCACCACCCCTACTACTATCACCACCATCTTTACTACTATCACCACCACTTCTACTACTATCACCACCACTTCTACTACTATCAACACCACCCCTTCTACTATCACCACCACCCCTACTACTATCACCACCATCTTTACTACTATCACCACCACCCCTACTACTATCACCACCATCTTTACTACTATCACCACCACTTCTACTACTATCACCACAACTTCTACTACTATCACCACCACCCCTACTACTATCACCACCACCCCTACTACTATCACCACCACCTTTACAACTATCACCACCACTCCTACTACTATCACCACCACCCCTACTACTATCCCCACCATCTTTACTACTATCACCACCACTTCTACTACTATCACCACAACTTCTACTACTATCACCACCACCCCTACTACTATTACCACCACCTTTACTACTATCACCACCACCCCTACTACTATCACCACCACCCCTACTACTATCTCCACCATCTTTACTACTATCACCACCACTTCCACTATTATCACCACAACTTCTACTACTATCACCACCACCCCTACTACTATCACCACCACCCCTACTACTATCACCACCATCCCTAATAATATCACCACCACCCCTACTACTATCACTACCACTTCTACTACTATCACCACTACCCCTACTACTATCACCACCACCTCTACTACTATCACCACCACCTCTACTACTATCTCCACTACTTCTACTAATATCACCACCACCCCTACTACTATCACTACCACACCTACTACTATCACCACCACACCTATTACTATCACCACCACACCTACTACTATCACCACCACCCCTACTACTATCACCACCACCCCTACTACTATCACAACCACATTTACTACTATCACCACCACCTCTACTACTATCACCATCACCTCTACTACTATCACTACCACACCTACTATCACCACCACCCCTACTAATATCACCACTACCCCTACTACTATCACCACCACCCCTACTACTATTACCACCACCCCTACTACTATCACCACCACCTCTACTACTATCACCACCACCTCTTCTATTATCACCACCACCTCTACTACTATCACCACCACCCCTACTACTATCACCACCACCCCTACTACTATTACCACCACCTTTACTACTATCACCACCACCCCTACTACTATCACCACCACCCCTACTACTATCACCACCACCCCTACTACTATCACCTCCATCATTACTACTATCACCACCACTTCTACTACTATCACCACCACCTTTACTACTATCACCACCACCCCTACTACTATCACCACCACCCCTACTACTATCACCACCACCCCTACTACTATCACCACCATCTTTACTACTATCACCACCACTTCTACTACTATCACAACAACTTCTACTACTATCACCACCACCCCTACTACTATCACCACCATCTTTACTACTATCACCACCACTTCTACTACTATCACCACCACTTCTACTACTATCACCACCACCCCTTCTACTATCACCACCACCCCTACTACTATCACCACCATCTTTACTACTATCACCACCACTCCTACTACTATCACCACCATCTTTACTACTATCACCACCACTTCTACTACTATCACCACAACTTCTACTACTATCACCACCACCCCTACTACTATTACCACCACCTTTACTACTATCACAACCACATTTACTACTATCACCACCACCTCTACTACTATCACCATCACCTCTACTACTATCACTACCACACCTACTATCACCACCACCCCTACTAATATCACCACCACCCCTACTACTATCACCACCACCCCTACTACTATTACCACCACCCCTACTACTATCACCACCACCTCTACTACTATCACCACCACCTCTACTACTATCACCACCACCTCTACTACTATCACCACCACATTTACTACTATCACCACCACCTCTACTACTATCTCCACTACTTCTACTAATATCACCACCACCCCTACTACTATCACTACCACTTCTACTACTATCACCACCACCCCTACTACTATCACCACCACCTCTACTACTATCACCACCACCTCTACTACTATCTCCACTACTTCTACTAATATCACCACCACCCCTACTACTATCACTACCACACCTACTACTATCACCACCACACCTACTACTATCACCACCACACCTACTACTATCACCACCACCCCTACTACTATCACCACCACCCCTACTACAATCACAACCACATTTACCACTATCACCACCACCTCTACTACTATCACCATCACCTCTACTACTATCACTACCACACCTACTATCACCACCACCCCTACTACTATCACCACCACCCCTACTACTATCACCACCATCTTTACTACTATCACCACCACTTCTACTACTATCACCACCACTTCTACTACTATCACCACCACCCCTTCTACTATCACCACCACCCCTACTACTATCACCACCATCTTTACTACTATCACCACCACTCCTACTACTATCACCACCATCTTTACTACTATCACCACCACTTCTACTACTATCACCACCACTTCTACTACTATCACCACCACTTCTACTACTATCACCACCACCCCTTCTACTATCACCACCACCCCTACTACTATCACCACCATCTTTACTACTATCACCACCACACCTACTACTATCACCACCACCCCTACTACTATCACCACCACCCCTACTACAATCACAACCACATTTACCACTATCACCACCACCTCTACTACTATCACCATCACCTCTACTACTATCACTACCACACCTACTATCACCACCACCCCTACTACTATCACCACCACCCCTACTACTATCACCACCATCTTTACTACTATCACCACCACTTCTACTACTATCACCACCACTTCTACTACTATCACCACCACCCCTTCTACTATCACCACCACCCCTACTACTATCACCACCATCTTTACTACTATCACCACCACTCCTACTACTATCACCACCATCTTTACTACTATCACCACCACTTCTACTACTATCACCACCACTTCTACTACTATCACCACCACTTCTACTACTATCACCACCACCCCTTCTACTATCACCACCACCCCTACTACTATCACCACCATCTTTACTACTATCACCACCACTCCTACTACTATCACCATCACCTCTACTACTATCACTACCACACCTACTATCACCACCACTCCTACTACTATCACCACCACCCCTACTACTATCACCACCATCTTTACTACTATCACCACCACTTCTACTACTATCACCACCACTTCTACTACTATCACCACCACCCCTTCTACTATCACCACCACCCCTACTACTATCACCACCATCTTTACTACTATCACCACCACTCCTACTACTATCACCACCATCTTTACTACTATCACCACCACTTCTACTACTATCACCACAACTTCTACTACTATCACCACCACCCCTACTACTATTACCACCACCTTTACTACTATCACAACCACATTTACTACTATCACCACCACCTCTACTACTATCACCATCACCTCTACTACTATCACTACCACACCTACTATCACCACCACCCCTACTAATATCACCACCATCCCTACTACTATCACCACCACCCCTACTACTATCACCACCACACCTACTACTATCACCACCACACCTACTACTATCACCACCACCCCTACTACTATCACCACCACCCCTACTACAATCACAACCACATTTACCACTATCACCACCACCTCTACTACTATCACCATCACCTCTACTACTATCACTACCACACCTACTATCACCACCACCCCTACTACTATCACCACCACCCCTACTACTATCACCACCACCTCTACTACTATCACCACCCCTCCTACTACTATCACCACCACATTTACTACTATCACCACCACCCCTACTACTATCACCACCACCCCTACTACTATCACCACCACTTCTACTACTATCACCACCACCTCTACTACTATCACCAATCCACTCACCACCACTTACCATCATCACTACTACTAAAAATTACTACTACTACTACTTCTACTACTACCACAACTACTACTACTTTTACTACTACTACTCCTTCTACTACTACTACTACTACTATTACTACTACTACTACTACTACTACTACTACTACTACTACTACCACAACTACTACTACTACAACTACTACTATCAAGACCACACAGAACATTAGTTGAGATTCATTAAACGCCTGATTAAAATTTTCTTTTTTAAAATTATCACAAAAATTGGATGGATGCTAATAAGAACAATAATAATAAAACAATAATATCTTAAATAATTAAAAATACTAATAATTTTACAAATAATCATTATCATCAGCATCATCAATTCTATTCATTCACATTTTCCAAATTAAATAAAATATACACACAAATTGTACAAAACCTCCTAGAAGGGAGAGCAAAATTGCATGATTAAAAATTCTAAAACATAAAAAAAAATAATAATCTAAAAATGAAATATTGTGATTAAATTATTAAATCGTTAAATAATCCGGATTTAAAAACAGAAATGATATTAATAATGAATTCTGTGGATAAATAAAAGTGAAACGAGTTTTGGGATTTCCATACAGCACAGCAATAATAAATATAATAATTATTATTTTATTCATGATTATTATTATTAAAATTTAATTATTTCACTAAGTATTATTAATATTTATAATTATTATTATAATAAAAAAAAAGTATTGTCATTATATACATTATTATTATATTTTAATTAATAATTTTAAAATAGTAAAAAAACAGTACGGTGATCTTACATACGGGTAGTTGTTGTAATTGCAACAATAATTCCTGAGATTTATATATAATTAAATTATATCATTAATTAAACAATAAAGGTTAAAATAACAAAAAAAGAAATAAAAATAATTATAATAGTTTTTGTTGAAAGAATCCAAATAAGGTATAATTTTTATGTTACCTGTCATCATTACCAATATCAACATCATCATCATCATCACCACCATCATCATAATCACCATAATCATCATCACCATCATCATGACCATCACCATCATCATCACCACCCCATCACCATCATCATCATCACTGAAGAGCTATAAGATTCCTTATAGCACACTCTGTTTCATCCATTTCACCATCAGCACCACCATCATCATCATCAGCACCACCTCCAAGACACCATTTATTATTATTACTTATATTATCATTATTATTATTGATGTTGTCGAGAGGAGCATCATCATCAAGACCGCAAGTATAATCGAAACCGTTTAAATTAAATTCATGGGTGAATGCATCAAGGTGGTCATGATGATGATTATTATTATTATTATTTAATTTATTATATGTTAAATTATCATCATTATCATTATTATTGTTATTAGCATGTTCATTAGACACACCATCAATACCATCATCGTCATCACCACCTGCATCATCATCATCGCCACCTGCATCATCATTATCATCACCACCACCTCCATCATCATCATCATCTTCATCTTGGAAATGATTGATCAATGGATTGACTATGGCAAGATTTTTCTTAATATGAGCATCATTATCATCACCCTCATCACCACCAACATCATTATCATTACTCTTATCATAATTATTGAATGAAATTGGAATTTTTATTTTTAATAATTTCTCACTTTTAGAAAATATATTACCACCAACGACGTCATCATCATCATTACCATCATTATCATGACCATCACATCTATAAGGATCATCATCATCATTTCTTTTTTCTTTATTTATGTTATTATTATTTTCTAAAATTATTTTCTTTAATATAATTTTTGTTTCTTTCTCTCTCTTTTTTCTGACTTTAAAAACTTTAATTTTTTTATTCTCTTCTTCATCATTATTTTTATTTTTATTATTAAATACATCATTATCATCATCATCATCATCATCATCATCGTCATCATAATTTCTTTTTAGAATTATATTGCTATGAAAATAATCATCCCTTGTTATAATATTATTATTTATTATATTATTTGTATTATAACTATTAGTATTATTACATTT
>OX030971.1:1697689-1705189 GCA_943735955.1 Piscicola geometra | reverse complement strand
TGTTGTGGTTGTTGTTGTGGTGGTTGGGGTTTGTTGTGGTTGTTGATGGAATTGTTGGGGTTTGTTGTGGTTGTTGTTGTGGTGGTTGTTGTGGTTGTGATGGTTGTGGTTGTTGATGGGGTTTGTTGTGGTTGTTGTTGGGGTTTGTTGTGGTTGTTGTTATGGTGATTGTGGTGGTTGGGGTTTGTTGTGGTTGTTGTGGTGTTGTTGGGGTTTGTTATTGTTGGGATTTGTTGTTGTTGTGGTGGTTGTTGATGGTATTGGTGTTGTTGGGGTTTGTTGTTGTTGTTGTTGTGGTTTGTTTTTGGTGTTGTTTTATTCATAATCATGAGCACCCCCCACCCATTATTATCATCATCATCATCATCCCCTTCACCATCATTATCATCATCATCATCCCTACCACCCCACCCCCATCATTAACACCATCACGTTCATCCCCATTCCCATCATCAACATCATCATCCCCATCATCACCAACATCATCATCATCACCCCATCATCATCATCCCCATCACCATCATCATCACCACCACCATGGATTTGAGTAGTAGTAGTTGTTGCAGCTTAGCCAGCATGAGGCGTCGTTTGTTGATTTGTCGGGCACACATGCCCTCGAACCTGTTTTCAGCTGGTGATGATGATGATGATGATGGTGGGTGATGATGATGATGATGATGGGGGTGATGATGATGATGGTGGTGGGGGTGGTGATGATGATGGGGTGATGATGATGGTGGTGGGTGGGGGTAGTAATGATGGGGTGATGATGGTAGGTGGTGGGGTGATGATGATGGGGGGATGATGATGATGGTGGGTGGGGGTAGTGATGGTGGTGATGATGGTGGTTGTGATGATGATGATGATGGTGGAGTGATAATGATGATGATGATAGTGGTGATGGGAGTGATGATTGTGGGTGGTGGTGATGATGAAGATGATGATGATGGTATAGTGGTAGTTGCAATGATGGGAATGATGATGATGATGGTATGGTTTAAATAATTTGATTCGTAATTACAATTATAATTAATTTAAAATTTAAAAACCTCATTAAATTTAATTGAAATCATCATCATTCAAACGTCATCATCATCATCAATACCACCTCTCTGTACAGCATCATCATCATCAGCACCACACGACATCACGTGGTATGGCACCAAAGACTTAACAGCGTCTCTAAGAGTCTCGAATCTATGGTGGTGATGATGATGATGGTGGTGACGATGATGATGGTGGTAATGATGATGATGGTGGTAATGATGATGATGATGGTGATGATGATAATGATGATGATAATGATGATGATGTTGTTGGTAACGAATATTATTAATTTTTATTATAAATAATAATTCCTATTTTAAAATCAATAATAATAATGATAATTATTATAATAATAGCAATAATAATTATTAGATCAATTATGATAATTATTATAATAATTCGACTTGTTATGAAGCTCTGGGAAGGTAGCAGATCTCTGGTCCTTCAGTAAATGACGTTCAATCCTGCATAATAATAATAATAATAATAATAATAATAATAATGATTAATAATAATAATAATAATAATGATTAATAATATTATTATTAATAATGATAATAATAATAATAATGATTGATATTATTATTATTAATAATGATAATAATAATATTTATTATTATAATAACAGTCATATAATAAATAATAATTCAAGATATTAATATTGATAATAACAATATTATAATTAATATAATAATAGTGATGATAATGATAATAATGAAATCATAATAATGTCGATGATGAAGACTAGTATTATATATTAATAATATGATTAACCATAATAATAATAATAACATAGATAAATTATTAAAATAGTTAGAAAAACATAATTTATTATTGTACTAGCCTTTGTTGCCTAGACAAATCATAGTTGTTGTTGTTGAGCACAGTAGTAGTAGTAGTTGCAGAGGTGTTGATAGTAGTAGTAGTAGTACTAGTCGTATTGCAAGTATTAGTAGTAGTACTAATGGTAGTACTAACGATATTAAAAGTGTTTGTAGTAGTATTAGTAAGGGTAGTAGTATTAGTAGGAGTAGTAGTATTAGTAGGGGTAGTAGTAGTAGTAGTAGTAGTAGTAGTAGTAGTAGTAGTAGTAGTAGTAGTAGTAGTAGTAATAGTAGGGGTGGTGCTGATAGTAGTAGTTGTCATGTAGGGCATAGGCACCAGTTTGTCAAATGTTTCCTTAGTTGTAACATTGTTTCTATTATTATTATTATTATTAGTTATACTATTTTTAGTATTATTAAGGCATAATGATGATGATGATGATAATGATGATGATGATGATTTTATTGATGAGGATTTTGTGGTTGTTGATAAAGATTTATATAAATGTGATAGTGATATATAAACAGATGATGATGATGATGATGATGATGATGATGATGGTAATAGAAATGATGATGATGAGGATGATGTTGGTAATGATGTGGGTAATGCAGGTGATGATGATAACGATGATGATTTTGATGATGATGATGATAGTGGTTTCAGTTGTAAGAAGTTATTGTTGTTGTTGCTGATTTGTTTCAGTGGTTGTTGTTGTTGTTGTATAATCACATTTTGTTGTGGTGGTTGTATTAGTAGTTGTTGAGTTAATAGTTGTTGAGGTTGCTGTGATAACAGTTGTTGAGGTTGTTGTGATAATAGTTGTTGTTGTTGTATTAATAGTTGTTGTTGCATTATTAGTTGTTGTTGTTGTTGAGGTTGTTGTATTATTAATTTTTGTTGTTGGTTTTGTGGTTGTAGTATTAGTTGTTGTTGTTGGTTTTGTCGTGTTATACTTTGTTGTTGTTGTTGTTGGTTTATCCTGTATATTTGATTTCCTATTTGTATCAAACTATCATTGTTGTTGTTGTTGATTATGATATTATTTTTGGCTTGTTGTTGTTGTTGTAAAGGTTGGTAAACTATATTTTGTTGTATTGGTTGTTGTTGTTGTAGAATAATTTGTTGCGGTTGTTGTTGTTGTAATAGGAACTGTTGTTGTTGTTGTTGTTGTATAGTTGCTTGTTGTTTGAGTAGTTGTTGCTGTTGTAGTTGTTGTAGTAGTAGCTGCAGGTGTTGTTGTGTGAGTTGTTGTTGTTGATGTTGTGGTTGTTGGTTGTTTGGTAGGTATAAAGGCTGTACAGTTTGTTGTTGCAGTGGTTGTTGTTGTTGTAATTGTTTAAGTTGATTTTGT
This sequence comes from Piscicola geometra, assembly GCA_943735955.1. Classification (NCBI taxonomy): domain Eukaryota; kingdom Metazoa; phylum Annelida; class Clitellata; order Hirudinida; family Piscicolidae; genus Piscicola; species Piscicola geometra. The sequence continues at coordinate 1,701,963 of OX030971.1, read as the reverse complement.
TGAAGTATTATCTTTGTATCATTAATATTACTATTAATTATTATACCATTATCTTTATTATCATGGTGATGATGATGATTCTTATTATCATCATCATCATCACCATTTAAACTTATCTCAGCACCACCAACTACATCATTATCACCACTCTTCCCCTTTAATTCATCCCCATCAAAATTATTATTGTTATGATTGTTATTGTTATTATTATTATTATTATTATTGTTTTTATTATTATTATTATTATTATTATTGATATTATTATTATTGTTAATGTTCCAATCTTCAAATTCTTCATAGTAATTGTTGTCTTGTTGTTGTGGTTGTGGTTGTTGTGTTGATTCTGTCAATAACTGGATAGCGATGGTGATGGCGATGATGATGATGATGGTGGTGATGAAGGCGATGATGATGATGATGATATCAATAATTAATTATCATATTAAAATTATTAAATATGTTGATAATTAAGATAAAAAAGATTAAATTCATTGACTGAATAGTGATGAAGAGTGATGATAATGATACAATAGCTGGATGGTGGTGATGATGATGATGAAGGTTATAGTAATGATAATGATTCAATAGATGGATGGTGGTGATGATGATGAGGGTTATAGTAATGATATTACTTCGTTAGGGAGGTCTCTTATGAAATCATGCCACCTGTAATGATTATATCTTTATTTAAATATATATAGTCTATTAATATTATCTTCAAAAATATTAATTTAATTTAATAGTTAAAGATTTGAAACATTTATATTCTTGAAATCATATTGTCAAATTAAAATAAAACCCTTTGTTTTTAAGAATACTTTTAAATCTTATCGATATTTTAACAAAATTATATGATAATTAAAATAAAATTTATATAAATCATTTACTCAGCCATGTTTTTATGCAGAAATAGTGGTTTCAAAAACGATCTCTGAAATTTTTACGACACCATTTGGGCATTTAATTCGAATTTTTGCAAATTAAATGTGTTAATAAATATTTTAAATCGTCTTTTGAGGTATAGAATTTATTTATTTGTTTTTTTAAACAAATTTTTTAAAATACGTTAGCGCAATCTAACATAAAGCTACAATAACATTTAGTGTTTGTGTTGAAATGTTGATTATTGCATGTTTTTGAAGAAAAAAATTGTTATAAAAAAAGTTTTAAAAATAAATATTAATATAATAAAAAATGAGATATTAAATTAATAGGTTATATTTTGAACCAAAATTTAATTTTAAAAGTTAATTTTTAAAAGCGAAAGCGGTTTGCAGTAATCCATTTTCTAATTTAATATTTGCTAAAAAATATTCCATAAAAATGGATCTCACAATCAACTCAGAAATTAATTCTAATTTTGAAAACATTCAAAACTGTTCTAAAATATTTCCAAATTTGGGAGAAAGGGTGATGGTAGGTGGATCAATTGGTACAGTTAAATATGTTGGAAAGGTTGGTGAGACGGGTGGTTTGTGGGTGGGAGTGGATTGGGATGATGGCGTGAGAGGAAAACACGATGGAAGTTATGATGGAGTCAAGTAAGTACCATCATCATCATATTTTTACAATTATTTTATTACCATCACCACCACCATCATCATCATCATCACCGCCATCATCATCATCATCGTCACCACCACCATCATCATCACCACCACCATTATTATCACCATCTCCACCATCATCATCATCACCTCCTCCATCATCATCATCATCACCACAGGTACTTTGACACTACTTCCCGCCATAGCGGCTCTTTTGTAAGGGTGGAGAAGTGCCAATGTGGTCGACCATTCATGCACGCTTTGAGGCTAGTATTTGTAGTATTGTTATTATCTCTATTATTATTTTTTAAAATAAATAATTATAATGATTTGTTTTATTATTATTTAACAATATTTATTATTTGTTTTATTTATATTTAATAATAATTATTTAATTAATTAGTATTTAGTTTTGATTTTTTTTAAAGTTTGAAAATTAGTATTTAATTATTGTATAATACAGTGAATTATTATTATTACTATTTTTATTTTTTTCATTTAAATAATCATACAGAGAGAAATATATTGATACAGGAAAAACTGAAGTTGAAAAAGATACCAAAAGTAGCAAAGGTAATTTATAAATCTAATTTATTAAACTTCAAATAATGAACTTTAAATGTATTTACAATTTAAAAAGGAAAAATAATATAGGGAAAAAATAGAATAAAAGTAATAATTCTTTTTTATTCTTGTACATAACAATTATTACTATATATTAAATTATTTATTTTAAATTAATTGATTTTAATATTCCCAGATGATGTATCAATGGGCGATGATGAGATATTGATTGAAAAGTTGCCAAACAAAGACATCATATTTGTTGGTTCTATGTTGGTTGCTAAGAAACAAGCAAAGTTTGTTTATCCATCCATCTATTCATTTTTCCATCCATCCATCCATCCATTTATCCACTCATCCATCCATCAATTCATCCATCTATCTATCCATCCCAAATGAAGACCAACTTTCCCACCTCGATCCATTCATTCATCCATCCTAAATAAATCCAATCATCCATCCATCAATCCCAAGTTAACCCATCCATCCATCCATCCACAGACTAGACCAACTAACCCACATAGACCTTACCCAATCATGCGTTTCCACCGCCACCCATCCACCAATCCATCCATCCCTTTCCCATCCATCCATCCACACATCTATCCATTCATCCATCCACACATCTATCCATCCATCCATCCACACATCTATCCATCCACCACTCATCTCTCTCCCCCACCTCCACCAATTAAATCTCTCTTACAATCTCTTCTCTGATTGGTCGGAGCTAAAAGCCATCATCCAATCAGCGCCTTCTCTGGTGGTTTTGAATATTCAAAGGAATCGGATTGGCCAAGGCTTGGTTGATTATGTTGGTGATGATGATGATGATGGTAAATACGAAAATAAGAATAATAATAATAATAATAATAGTTTTAATACAAAAAAAGACAACACCTCTACACCATCCACCTACCCCACCGGCATCTCACCTCCCCCCAATAACAAAAATCCCAACATCATCATCAGCACCACCCTTAAGGAATTATGCATTGATGGTATGGGACTTAATTGGGTGAATGTTTTAAACATCGTCGCTATGTTCCCCCACGTCACTAATTTAATTGCTTCCAATAATAATATAATTAAGTGTTGTTTATTTAATTATGAATCTTTAATTAGACGTTTGGTTGAATTAATTGGTGATGGTGGTAATGATGATGATACTAGTAATTCTACCACTACTACTTCTACTACTAATAATAGTATTAGTAATAACAACAGTATTAACCAAAAAACATATAATAATAGTAATAAGGTTAACAAAGATAATAATAGTAATTCCAATGGTACTAGTAATGATACAATGGTTATCATGACCACCACTCCACGCTTTATCCACCCTTTATCCTTACTTACGTTTGTAAATCTGGAAGGAAACCCTTGCTTAGAATGGACGCAGGTGAATGGAGATCTTGGGTAATAAGATATAAAGTTAATTAATTGTTTTAATGATACATATTAATTAATTAAATAACTTATAAATAATTAATATTAACATATATAAAAATAATAATATATAAATAACCTATAAATTATTACTGATAACATATATAATAATAATAATTTATAATAATAAATAATTAATAATATATAATAATTTTTTAGTAATAATAATATAAATAATAATATTTTTATTATTGTGTTGCTAATATTATATTCATTATTATCAATAATATGGTTATATTATTGATAATAATAATACAATTTTTGTTTAAATTATATTTTTTCTCTTTTCAGGTTCTCAGACTTTCTATTATTTCTCCTCTAGTGGAGTATATGTGCTTGAATGGGTGTGAGTTGGGAAAGGTTAGTGGATGGATGGGTGGATGGATGGATGTGTGCATGGATGGATGTGTGCATGGATGTGTGGATGTGTGGATGGATGAGATGAGATGGATGGAGGGAAGAAAGGATGGATAGATTTATGGATTGATAGGTGGGTGGGTGCATGGATGGATGTATCGATGAGAAGTATACATGGATGGATGGATGAGTATGTGAATGGATGAGTAGATGGATGGATGAGTAGGTTGATACAAATTAACTAATTCATAAACACAATCTTTAATTTATTCAGATTTACTTCCCCAAAGACGCCCCAACGAATATGAAAGAGTTTGAATTATTCATGAGAAGGTATGGTGATGATGATGATCA
>OX030971.1:1682689-1690189 GCA_943735955.1 Piscicola geometra | reverse complement strand
TCCCAACATCAACAACAACAACAACATTAGTGGTGATAGTAATAGTAGTGATGTTGTAGTTGTTGGAGAGTCCATATTTGGATACCATCTTGATTATGACGTCATGTGGATTAACCGTTTCATACAAGGTTACATTGAGAATATTATTATTAAAAATCAATAATTACAAACCCCTTTCCCTCAAACCCACCTACCCCCCGCCCTACCCAACCACCCACCCACCCATCCCATTCACCCACCCACAATGAACACCTCGACCAACCCACTATCGATTCTCCACAAACCCCTTCCTCTTAAACCATGACCCCCCCCCCCACAGAGCACATACAGACCAACATTTATTTTCACCCTCACTCAGTAAAGACACCAAAAACACCCCTCCCACAAAAAACAACCCTTACCCAAAAGCACCCCTTTTCAAAAACACCCTTCTCCTTCACAAAATGACACCCTTACAAAATATTATCTCCTTCTCAGCCCCCAAAAAATCAACCTTCAAACCCACCCCCACACAACCCTCAAAACCACCCCCTCTACCCACACTACCCTCAAACCACCCTCACACAACCCCCCACACAACCCACCCACACAACCCCCCCCCACACAACCCACCCTTCACCCACAACCCTCAAACCCACCCCCCCCCCACACTACCCTCAAACCCACCCTACCCCCACACAACCTTCAAACCCCCCCATCCCCCACAAACCTTAAACCTCCCCCCCCACCCACACAGACCCTCATATCCACCTCCCCCACTTACACAACCCTCAAACCCACTCCCCCACCCACACAACCCTCAAACCACCCCAACCCCCCCAACAACCCACCTCCCCTCCCCCCCCACCCACACAGACCCTCGAATCCACCTCCCTCCCTCACACTACCCTCAAACCCACTCCCCCACCCACACAACCCTCAAACCACCCCATCACCCACACAGACCACAAAACCCACCCCCCTCACAACCCTCAGACCTTACCCCCACAACCCTCAAACCCACCCCCCCTCACAACCCTCAGACCTAACCCCCACAACCCTCAAACCCACCCCCCCTCACAACCCTCAAACCCACCCCACTCCCCCACACAACCCCCAACAACCCACCCACCCCCCCCCCCACCCACACAGACCACAAAACTCAAGCTCTTATGGCTCTCTTGATCAGCCTCTTAGCAGGTGTGGTAATGTATTTGATATTGTTGCTGTTGGTGTTGTTGAGTGTTGCTGTTGATGTTGTTGAGTGTTGTTGAGTGTTGCTGTTGATGTTGTTGAGTGTTGCTGTTGTTGTTGTTGTTGGAGTACTCACTGTTGTTTATTGTTGAGTTACGTTATCATTATTATTATTTTTTTACAAAATTATATTCATTATTATTATTCTATTTATTATTATGATTTTTTATTATATTTTATTATATTTATTATTTATAATTATTATTATTGGCAGGCGTTGTGATGTTGATGATCGGTTGTTTGTGTTGCATGGCCAAGAGATGGAGAGAGGCGGGGAAAAAAGCGAAATTTGAAGTGAACGCTGAAGATGGGAATGTTGGAGGGAGTGGAGGAGGAGGAGAAGGAGGGAGGAAGAGGGGAGGGTGTTGTGGTGGAGGTGGCAGGGAAGATGAGGGGGAGGTGTTGTTGCGCAACTCGACGATCAATAACAGTCGCTTTTCAACACTCAACAACAACAACAACAACATCGTTACTATCTCTAGCAAACCACTCTCAACACCCCTAATCATGAGAACCGGAATCCAAAACAACAACACTAACAACACTAACACTTCTTCCATCCCCAACAACAACAAAACAACAGCCACAACAACCACATGGACGACAGTAGCTGTGGCGACAAACCACCCCTCCTCGCCAATCTTCATCTCCCCAAGGTCTACATCCACTTACTCCTCCTATATCAGTAACTAATTAACTTCATTCGATTAATTTAAATCTAATTAATTAATTAACAACATTTAGTTCAAATGTTTTTAAATTTAAATAGTTTAATTAACTCTATTTAAATCTATTTTTTTATTGAAATATTTTAATTAACTACATTCAGTTCAATTTAAATAGTTTAATTAATGATTAATCATCTTAATTACTTTAATTATTTTTTCATTCACTTAACTTTCTTTTGTTTAGATTGCATATGACTAATTTTATTCAATTAAGTATTCATGGAACCAACTTCATTTAACTAAGTAGTTCTAGTATTAGTTTATCAGTTAGTTAGTTAGATACTTTTTTTTAAATTATTGAATATATAGAATATTTTACTTTTATTTTTCCATTTTTATTTAATCATCATCATCACCAAGATCCTCGCAATTAGCCCTCCATCCGGACAGCCAAAACTCCCCTCATCATCATCATCACCACCCCCATCCCCAGGATCATCATCATCACCACCCCCATCCCCAGGATCATCATCATCACCCCCATCCCCATTCTCTTATTATGAATCCATCGAATATTAATATAACAAGAAATTATACTGATGGTCTTGATGATGATGATGTTTTGGATAGTATTAATAATAAAAATAATGATAATAGTAATATTAATGATACTAATAAAAATATTGATAATAATAATAATTGGCCCTTCCCGCCAGTTAACGCTAATTTCGATAATATTTTCAGAAATAGAGCTAATAATTTAACTGTTAAACCAAATACTCAAAATTTAACCTTGTCTTGTGTTGCTGATAGTAGTAGTGGTGGTGGTCATGGTAATAGTAATGGCGGTGGTCATGATAATAGTAGCGGGGTTGTTCTTGACTATAGTGATGATGGTTGTGATTATAGTAGCGTTCGAAAGATGTCAAGACATACCGTTGGAGGTGGTGCTGATAGTAGTATTGGTGGTAGTAGTAGTCTTAAGAAATTGTCCGCTTCCAAATCACCATTTACTCCGTCGCTGATTGAGATGATGGCTGAAGGTAAACAACAACTACAGCAACTTCAACAACCACAACAACAACCACAGCAACCACAACAACTACAACCACAACAACTACAACCACAACAACCACAAAAACAACAACACCAACAACAACAACAATCACAACAACAACAACAAAAATTGCATAGAAGCAATTCGAAACAATCTCAACAACAAAACAGGAATACAATTTCAAGAATTGAACAACAACAACCACCACAACTACTACCACTACCACAACAACAAAAACAGCCACAACAACAACAAGTAAAACAACAACCACAACTACTACTAATACCACAACCACAACAGCAACAACGACATTCCGACGAAATAATAAGAAAAAAACCTAATTTTTTTTTCAAAAGAAAGTCCGAAAACAACAAAAACAACAACAACATTGAGAACACAAAATCGCCAATTGAACACCTTTTTGAAAACAACAACAACAAAAACGATACAAGCAACAGCTTTGAAGATGGTAACAATACTTTAGATAAAAAGAAAAAAAACAAGGCCAACAATAAGAATAAGAAGTTGCTTATAGACGAAAACAACAACAACAACAACAACCTTCCCCCTATTTTCTCTGCCCCCTCATCATCTCTATGGCCAACCAGTCCCTGATGATGATGATGACGATGATGATGATGGGGATGATGAGGATCATGTTGATGGGGATGATGATGGCGATGATGATGATGGGGATGATGATGGCGATGATGATGATGGGGATGATGAGGATCATGTTGATGGGGATGATGATGGGGATGATGATGATGGTGATGATGATTTGTTAATATATTAACATAAATGAAAGCAAATGCATTAAGATGAGATGTAATTAGTTGGTCAACTTCGATTCACTAATCAGGTCACCTTATTATAAAATTAATTAATCCTATTAACTAATTCATTCATCTCATTATATAATCAATGTACCCTATTGAATAATTAATTCGCCTCATTCTATAATTAATTTACCCTATTAGCTAATTTAATCATAGATTATACACTTTAATGTAATTATCACCGTTTATCTTCTTTACTTGTTTTATCTCCTTTCATTAATTAATTAATTATTTATTTTAAACATTTTTCTATGTGATGATGATGATTAAGATGATGGTTATGATTATGATGCTGGTTATGATGTTGGTGGATAAAAAACTTTTGACGATGGTGATGATAATGATTCTGATAGTGATGATAATGATGGTGAGACCTTTTTCAACCAATCGATTCTCTAGTTTTTATTGATGTTTATCTTATAAAAACCACGAGATGATGATGATGATCACTCTTACTACCACCACGCCCACTATCATCATCATCATCTCATCATTATCATTGCCTTCATCATCATGATCATCATCACCACCACCATCATCATCATCGCCATCATCATCATAACCACCCAGTGTTTAACGATTCCAACACAGCTCCAATGTACTAATGATGTAGTAGCTTCGATTAACTGATTGTAGTTTCTGTGAATGAATGAAAAAGGAGGAGGAAATGAATGAATTGACTTATCCACCCATCCATCCATCCATCCATCCATCTACCCACCCATCCATCCATCTATCTTCTTATCAATCCATCTATCCATTTAGCTTCCTATCCATCCATCCTACCACACATTCTTTCATCTACATATCTATCCATCAACTCATTCTTCCATCCATCCACTTTTCCATCTTCCTCTCTCTTCAATCCATCATCAAAACATCCCTTTTGAATTCAGAACTTTCCACAATCAAGATATTGCATGGATGGAGGGATGAATGGATGGAGGGATGAATGGATGGGTGGATGAATGGATAGTTGGATGAATAGATAGATAGATGGATGCATAGATAAATGAATGACTAAAATAATAGATTAAAAACCAGCTTGATTATTTTTTGAAAGTGCTCATCTACCTTTCGATTGTTCTTCGGATTTGTGTTCGCTTCTAAAGTAAATAAAGAGCGAACGATTCTCACAGTTTGTAAAGTTTACAAAGATCTACACGAAGTCGTTAGTGGATCCGTTTACATTGATAAACTAAATAAATAAATGAACTAAATATTGTTGATTAAATCAATTAAATATTGTTTAATTAGAGCTGTCTAAGATTGGGAAGTTTTATTTATTCATTGAAAAATAATAGTTTTTTAATCGTAAGAAGGCATTAAATAATTTTAAATTAGTATTAAATAGTTTTTATAATTTTTCTCAAAATTTAATTGAAACTACAGACGTTTTACTTGAAATTACTCTGCAAAAATATTCTGCATCATTGATTCCATTTTGATTAAGTGTACATTTATATTCTATATATCCAAGATGGCAACTGCTTACCAAAGATCGTAAATCAAACTAAGAAAAATAAATGATTAATAGAAATGAATTAATTATCTGAAGAATTGATTTAAAAAAAATAGCATTTTATAAAAATGTAATTTAATGTAATTTAATTAAATTAAATAGCATTTATTAGATATTAATTATAAATTAAAAGAATTTTCGATTTAATAGTCAATTAGACAGACAATAATACAAGTTGAAGGATCTTTTAAAATCATGTGGGAATAAGAACCAGAATAAAACTATAATAATATTAATAATAAAAACATAATAATAAGAATAATAATAAAATATTAATAATAATAATAATATCAAAAAAAAATATTAATGTAAATTTTAATGCTCATCAATAAGGTAATATTTGTATAATAATAATAATAATAATAATAATAATAGTGGTTTTAATAAAAAATAATGATAATGATTTTAATGATAATAATAATAATAATAATAATTTTAATGATAATAATAATATCAATTATAATATTAATGTAGACTTTAATATCATAAAAGTTGTTTTTTACAAAAATGGTCATAGGAAACAGAAGTCAAATGAAAATGAGTAAATGCATTGTATTGTGTTGTATTTTACACGATTGTATTGTATTTTATATTAATGTACTGTATTGTATAGTGTTTCATTGTATAGCATTGTATTGCATTCAATTGTATTGTATTGTATTGCATGGTATAGTATTGTATGGCATTATATTGTATTTTATTGTATTGAATTGTATTTTATTGAATTGTATTATATTGAATTGCATGGTGGAGTATTCTAGTGAATTGTATTGTATTATATTATATTGTATTGTATTACAATGCAATACAATTAGGGAGGAAATAACGATGAAAAGCAAAGAATTTAACTGCGTAGTGAAATTCTGAATACAAAGAAGCATCGGTTCTTGACAAAACAATCATATAAATATAAATAATCTTGGTTATTAAAATAAAAATAAAAATAATTATTATTTTTATTATTGGGATTTAATTAACGTTATTTTAATAAAAATATATTTTTATTCACTTTTAGTACAATTTATGTAATTAATTTTTCACAACGTAACCAATTAAATTAGTGTATTGAGAAAAAAAATTAAAAAATGAATATTAATAGAGAAAATTAAAATAAGATCATTATTTTTTGAAAAATTATTTTTTAAGAATTATTTTAAAATCATTATTATTTTTATAAGATCATTACTCCTTAGTAATGCACGGAGGATAATTTACAAAATATAGTAATTATATAATTATATAATACTATCAATCATGATGATGATGGTACTGGTGATGACGATGGTTGGAGTGATGATGATAGCGATGATGGTTTTGATGATGATGCTGATGATGATGCTGATGATGATGATGATGCTGATGGTGATATAGTTGAGTACAACAGGGAAAGATCATTGGGCAATACAAAACTGGAAAGAAAAGGAAAGAAAGATGAGGTTTATTATTACAAATATTATTTTTATTGCAAGCAAAATCAATACTACTACTAGTAGTTATAGTAGTAGTAGTAATAGTAGTAGTAGTAGTAGTAGTAGTAGTAGTAGTAGTAGTAGTAGTAGTAGTAGTAGTAGTAGTAGTAGTAGTAGTAGTAGTAGTAGTAGTAGTAGTAGTAGTAGTAGTAGTAGTAGTAGTTGTAGTAGTAATAGTAGTAGTAGTAGTAGTAGTAGTACTAGATAGAATCGTTTTGATTGGACGGAACAAACAAGCGTGAATTAGCAGGAACTGCTGCCATTGGTCGAGGATTTTTGTGCCCCTGTGGAGAAAGTTTTTCATGCATCCATGCATCCATGCATCCATCCATGCATCCATCCATGCATCCATGCATCCATCCATCCAACCATCCATCCATCCTTGCATCAATTCATCCATCCATCCATCCCTCCATCCATCCATCAATCCATCCATCCATCCATACACCCATCCATGCACCCATGCATCCATCCATGCATCCATCCATGCACCCATGCATCTATCCATGCATCCATCCATACACCCATCCATGCACCCATGCATCCATCCATGCATCCATCCATGCACCCATGCATCTATCCATGCATCCATCCATCCATTCATCTAACCTGGATGGATGGACTGGATGACAGAAGCTCCAGCAACTTCTTATTCTCCATTTGCAACATTTCTAGTTTCATCTGCAGTTCTTCGGTGCTTGCCTCAGCTTTG
>OX030971.1:1675189-1677689 GCA_943735955.1 Piscicola geometra | reverse complement strand
GATTAATGGATGGAAGGATGGATAGATAAATAGATAGATAATAAAATATATATAATGGTTATGAAATATATATATAATCATAAATAATAAAGAAATATAGGAATAATAAATATATTAATAATAATAATAAATATATTTTAAATAATAATAATAATAATAAATACACAAAATAGTAAGAAAATATATAAAATATATAAATTCTTGAAATAAATAATTGAAATAAAATAATTAAATAATTGAATTAAAATAATTAAATAATTAAGTTAAAATAATAAAATAACTGAATTAAAATAATTAAATCAAAATAATTAAATCAAAATAATTAAATCAAAATAATTAAATTATTTAATCAAAATAATTAAATTATTTAATCAAAATAATTAAATTATTTAATCAAAATAATTAAATTATTTAATCAAAATAATTAAATTATTTAATCAAAATAATTAAATTATTTAATCAAAATAATTAAATTATTTAATCAAAATAATTAAATTATTTAATCAAAATAATTAAATTATTTAATCAAAATAATTAAATTATTTAATCAAAATAATTAAATAATTAGATTAAAATAATTAAATATGCAAAAAGAACAAACCAGGCGCGTGTCCAGAACACAGGACCATGTCGAGGACTTTCTTGGCCGTGTGAATGTCAAACACTGCAGCAAACATGGTAAGGAACCTGGTGATGATGATGATGATGATGGAGGGGGGTGGTGATGATGATGGTGATGATGATGGGGGTGCTGGTGGTGATGATGATGATGGTGGTGGTGATGATGATGGTGGTGGTGGTGGTGAGGGTGCTGGTGGTGGCGGTGATGGTGAGAATGGTGATGACGATGATGGTGATGATGATGGTGTTGTGTTAAAATAGGATTTAGGTTAGTAAGACAACATTTATCTATTCATCAACACCCCACCATCATCATCATAACCATCATCATCACCACCACCATCACCGCCACCACCATCATCATCACCGCCACCATCATCATCATCACCATTGAGGACTGTATACAGATGGATGGATGGACATATCCAAGAAGTGGTTGTGTATGTCTGGAAGTTGGTCCTGATGATGATGATGATGATGATGATGATGTTGATGATGATGATGATGACGATGATGATGATGAATATATTAGTGATGATGATGATGAAAATCACCTGAATTAGCTTATCCAACTGAAACATTCTTAAGCCAACTTCTTTCATCAAAGGCTTAAAAAGAGACCTGAAATCATCATCATCATCATCATCAACAACATCATCATCATCATCATTATCATCATCAACATCATCATCATCATCATCATCATCACCTCATCTCAAAATCATACATCAGTTTCACCAATACACCAAACGCTTCTTCTTCACCCATCTGTGATGGTGGAGATGATGATGATACTACTACTACTACTACTACTACTACTACTACTACTACTACTACTACTACTACTACTACTACTACTACTACTATTATTATTAATAATAACAGAACTATCATCATGACAGCGGATCTGCTAATATTCAATAAGTCAAAAATATGTCCTGTGACATAAGTCGTGACTAAGAAAACAAATAATATATTAAAACAACAACAACAATAAAAATAATAAAACCTGTAAAAATTACATTATTATTATTATTATTAGTTATATTAATTTATCGTTATTAATAATTATTATAATCACTCTTTTTATCATCATAACTATTAATATATTCATAATAATAATAATTATTATTATATTTATCATAATTATTGTTATTTATATTATTTGTATTATAATTATTATAATTATTATGACTCACGTGCATAAGCAATAGGCCTATGATGAATTGTATGCCTTGGCAATAACCCAAGGACCTAAGAATAGGCAGAATATAAGTTAACTATTTATTATAATAATATATAAAACAATATTTAATATTCTATTAATAATATATTTGGTATTTATTATTCTAATATTCATTATCATCATCATTATCGTCATCATTATCATCACCTGTCATAGACAGAGTAGGCTTTTGCAACATTGAACAAACTCATTTGACCCTGCCCATCATTCTGATGATGATGATGATGGTGATGATGATGGTGATGATAATGATGGCGATGATGATGATGGGGGATGATGATGATAAAATATATTTTATATAATAAGCAAATCATAACTACCCACCCAACAACATCAGCAGAAAAAAAATATATATTTACTAATATTAACTTCATCATCATCATCCCATCATAACCATCACCCCCATCATCATCATCACCACCCCACCATCATCATCATCATCACCCCATTCATCATCATCATCACCACCCCACCATCATCATCATCATCACCACCTTGAACATTTCGTGGTTCGGGTAGGTACGGCCAATATCTCTCTTTATCATTTTGTCGTAGGGGGATGGTTGTAGTAGTAGTTGTTTGTAGAGGTAGTGTTGTGGTTGTGGTTGTTGTTGTTGTTGGGGGCCTGTTGGT
>OX030971.1:1630189-1667689 GCA_943735955.1 Piscicola geometra | reverse complement strand
AAAATCATTCAATATATATTCAAATCAAATCACTTCTAAATCCCAATCGATGCAGGAACGAAAGAATGGCTGATCCCATCCTTCATCCTGGGGATCGTGATCGTTTCCGTCGCGGGCATTGCTGTGCTCTCAGAACTATTCTATTCTTTGAGTAATAGGATAAGGATGTACTGAGATGCATGGATGGATGCATGGATGGATGAATGCATGGATGGATGGATGCATGGATGGATGCATGGATGCATGGATGCATGGATGCATGGATGGGTGGATGGATGGGTGGATGGATGGGTGGATGGATGGGTGGTTGGATGGGTGGATGGATGGGTGGATGGATGGGTGGATGGATGGGTGGATGGATGGGTGGATGGATGGGTGGATGGATGGGTGGATGGATGGGTGGATGGATGGGTGGATGGATGGGTGGATGGATGGGTGGATGGATGGGTGGATGGATGGGTGGATGCATGGATGGATGGATGGGTGGATGGATGGGTGGGTGGATGGATTGGTGAATGGATGGCTGGATGGATGGGAGAAGAGATGGATGAATGGGTTGGTTGGTGAATGGGTGAGTAAGCGGGTAAATTGTTGAGTGAATGTTTAGATGGTTGAATGGGTGAGTGGATAATTAATAGTTTAAGTCTAAACAAATTTAATTTTAGAAACATCAAAAAAAATTATATAATTTGATTTTATATTAAATAAACATTTCCCAAACACTCCTTCTCACTTTCCCAACGTAACACCTGTAAAGATAAATAGTGAAATATCCTGTTCTAATATTTAAATTTTTAGATTGACAAAATATTCATATTTTCGATTAAAATAGAAAAGTTAAGTTGTAAAACATATAATTCGGATTTATAAATTATCGTGTTGCCATGAATAATAAATAGAACAATAAACAATTTATTATAAATTCTAAAAAAACTATGCTAAACTATTACTTGGTAATATTAAACTGAAAAAATAAAGATAAATCTACAACCACTAGATCCACAACAACAACAACACCACCATCAACCCGAAACAACAAAACCACCACAACAACAACGACAACAACTGTCACACAACACTATTAAGTTAATAGTATTAACTCCAACAACTACACCATCGCTCTAGTATAACAACTAAAACTACCTTATACACCCTCATCACCCCACTCACCCAACCCCAACAACCTTCATCATCATCAGCATCACCACCACCATCATTATCAGCATCTCCCTCCTTCCATCTTCTTCACTCATCCCACCACAATCAACGTCACAACAACCCCCACAACAACCCCCACAATAACCCTCAACAACAACCCTCACAACAACATCCCCCACAACAACAACCCTCACAACAACAACCCTCACAACAACAACCCTCACAACAACAACCCCCTACAACAACCACTAAATCAACCTTCGTCACTCCCCCTCCACAACAACACGCCCACAATCACAACAACAACAACCTACCTTCCTTCCACTTCCCTCTTCCCCACCACAACAACAACAGCAACAATGCGACACAACAACAACTACAACAACATCAACATGTTGCTAAACAACAAAGAATTCATGGCTGATGTGTGGGAAGACTACAAATCACCCACCACCTCCACCTTCATTAACCGGTCCTCAAAATTATAAGTTAATTATAATCATAATTATAATATGTCTATAATAGAATTTTAATATGTCTATAATATAATTATAATTTGTCTGTAATATAATTATAATATGTCTATAATATCATTGTAACATAATTTTGATATGATTATGATATTAATATTTTTATTTTCTTCATTGTCATTCTTAATTAATTATCTATTTATTATATTCCATATTATTGTTATTCTTATTATTATTATTATTGGCATTACCATTAAATATATTTAAATAAATCATAAATGAGAAATTATTCATCATTATCATAACTCAGACTTGGCCAATGTAAAGCCACTGTGAATCACTATGAAGAGGTTGCCATCATCATCATCACCACCATCATCATCACCATCATCGTCACCATCATCATCATCATCATTACCATCATCATCACCATCCTCCCCATCATCATCATCATCATCATCAACAACACCATCATCATCATCATCACCATCCTCCCCATCATCATCATCATCATCATCATCACCATCATCATCACCACCATCATCATCATCATCATCATCACCATCCTCCCCATCATCATCATCATCATCATCATCATCATCATCATCATCATCATCGTCATCATAGGTGATGGAGAGGGACAGAAGTAATTTAAACAAACTCAAAAAATCTCTGAAGGCCCTCTACAGCTCTGGAAATAGTGGGTGGTGATGATGATGATGATGGGGAGGATGATGATGATGATGGGGAGGATGATGATGATGATGGGGAGGATGATGATGATGATGGTGATGAAGATTATGGTGGTAATGATGATGATGATAATTATGATGGGGAGGATGGTGATGATGATGGTAATGATGATGATGATGATGGTGACGATGATGGTGATGATGATGATGATGATGAGGATGATGGTGATGAGAGGAAGGATGATGGTTGTAATGAAATGATGATCATGATCATGAAGATGTTTTGTATTATTTTTTCATTATCATCATCATCATCATCCTCATCATCATCATCATCACCATCATCATTACCATCAACATCCTCATCATCATCCTCATCATCATCACCATCATCATCATCACCATCATCATCACCACCACCATCCCCATCATCATCATCATCATCACCACAGTGCTAGTAGTAAATCAACAGTGTTTCTCTGACAATTTAACTAAACTCTCCCAATCAACCACCAACAACAACAACAACAACAACCGCACCACTACTACTACTAGCACCACCCCTACTAGTGATGTTCATGATAATGATGATGTTCCTACCGTTGGTGGTTATGGTAACGATGCTAGTAGTGGTAGTAGTAGTAGTGCGGATGGTGGTGGCGGTGGTTATGGTAATGATGCTGGTAAGGGCGGTCGTGATAATGATGGAGGAGATGGTGATGATGATGATTCTCAAGAATTTAAAAAGTTTTCCGTCATCAATCGTGAATTGGCTGTGTTGTTGAGGCAGTTGGTGAGTGGTGGTGATGATGATGATGAGGATGATGATGGGGGTGATGATGATGATGATGATGGGGGTGAAGGTGATGATGATGATGTGTTTAATTAAGCCCACTATTTATTGCAATTGAAAATGATCTAATGAAATTTTACAGCAATTAGCTATTCACGTTACATCCAATTAAATATTCAAAAAATTAGCCATATAACTTACCATGACTTATTCATTATTCAGATATATATTTAATTAGCTTTTCAAATAACCACAACTCATTAATTATTCAAATTACCATCTAATTAGCCGTTCAAGATACCACGACTTATTAATTATTCAATTTTCTATCTAATTACCCATTTAATTTAGCACCTAATTAGGTATTCAAATTGCTCATTATAGATGCAGAAGCTGTCGAATCATATGCTGTATCCTGTGGAAGCTCTCTTGAAGTTGTTGTTGTTGTTGTTGTTGTGGTTGTTGTGGTTTTTGTGGTTGTTGTTGTGGTTGTGGTTGTTGGTGTGGTTGTTGTGGTTGTTGTGGTTGTTGTTGTCGTAAGTGTATTATTTTTGTTTTTTTAATTCAACATATAACTTTTGAAGTAATACAAATCACATCAAACAAGTATTGTATAACAATTAAAACCAACAACAACCATAACAACAACAACAACCACAACAACAACAACAACCACAACAACAACAACAACAACAACAACCACAACAACAACAACAACAACAACCACAACAACAACAACAACAACAACAACAACCACAACAACAACAACAACAACAACCACAACAACAACAACAACAACAACCACAACAACAACAACAACAACAACAACAACCACAACAACAACAACAACAACAACAACAACCACAACAACAACAACAACAGGGCCGAAGCTAGTAGCAAAGGCGATTTAAGGAAAAACTTCGAGAAGTCATGGAAAGATTATGAGATGAAGTTGTGAGTGATGATGATGATGGTGATGATGATGATGATGATGGCGATGATGATGTTGTGAGTGATGATGATGATGATGATGATGGCGACGATGATGGTGATGATGATGATGATGATGATGATGGCGACGATGATGGTGATGATGATGAGGATGATGAGGATGATGATAGTGATGATGATGATGATGGCGATGATGATGATAGTTTGAAGATAGAGAAGGAGAAGAAGCAATTGGCTAAGGAAGCTGGGATGATAAAGACTGAGATAACAGGGCCTGAGGTTGATGTTGTTGTTGTTGTTGATGTGGTTGTTGATGTGGTTGTTGATGTGGTTGTTGTTGAGGTTGTTTTAGTTGTTGTTGTTTTAGTTGTTTTTTTTTTTATATCTCTTGTTACTGGTGTTAAACAGTCTATGATTGCTGAGATATGCATCCACCTAGGGAACGGCAGAAAATATTTGTAAAAAAATTAATAAATAATAATTTTTTAAATAATAAAAACAAAAATAATAACAATAATGTTAGTTGTTTTTAACAATAATTATTATTAATATTTATACTAAATATTAATTAAATAATAAAGAGCTAATCAATTAATTTAAATATTTTTGATTAAAGGTGGCCGAAGAGATGGAGAGGGAAAGAAGGATGCTGCAACTGCACGCATGCGAGGTGATGATGATGATGATGATGATGGAGATGATGATGATGATGATGGAGATGATGATGATGATGGTGAGGGTGATGATGATGATGGCAATTATCACTAACCTTAACTACTATCATCGTCACAACCACCGACTTTCATAAGCACCGTCGTCCTCATTATTCTCATCATTATCATCAATACCATCGTCATCAGCATCATCACCATCATTATCATCATCACCATCATCATCACCATCATCATCATCATCATCAGTACCACATAAAGATGAATGAGATGAGTACTAAGAAGCATATAGTCTTGCTGAAACATCTGGTGGAATTCTATCACGCTCAAAACAAGTAGTACTAGTAGTAGTAGTAGTAGTAGTAGTAGTAGTAGTAGTAGTAGTAGTAGTAGTAGTAGTAGTAGTAGTAGTAGTAGTAGTAGTAGTACTAGTAGTAGTAGTAGTAGTAGTACTAGTAGTAGTAGTAGTAGTAGTAGTAGTAGTAGTAGTAGTAGTAGTAGTAGTAGTAGTAGTAGTAGTAGTAGTAGTAGTAGTAGTAGTAGTAGTAGTAGTAATAGTAGTAGTAGTAGTGGTAGTAGTAGTAGTAGTAATAGTAGTAGTAGTAGTAGTAGTAGTAGTAGTAGTAGTAGTATCAGTAGTAGTAGTAGTAATAGTAGTATCATCATCATCATCATACAGTTATTACAAGGAAGGTCTGAAGACGTTGGAACATTACAAGTGTTATGTCGAAGGTTTGACTAGTGAGGTGGGTGTGATGATGATGATGATGATGATGATGATGATGATGGTGATGGTTATGATGAAAATGAAGGTTATGATAATGATATTAAGGTTGATAATTACATCCAAGATTTTTTTATTTATGTGTGAAGTTCAAAAGTATGGATAGTTTAATAATAATAATAATAATTTGTTATAATAATAATTTGTTATAATAATAATATATTAATAATAATAATATAATTATAATATATATATAACATGATGAATATAAATATAAAAGGTGGGCGCTATAAGAAGGCGACAGGAAGCGGAAAGAGATGAGTTGATGGAGCTCAAAGAGGTCATTCGCAAGTCCATTGATTGGGTGGGTGGTGATGATGATGATGATGATGATGGTGGTGATGATGATGGTGGTGATGATGATGATGATGATGGTGATGATGATGATGATTTCACTACTACCACAGTCGACCACACCAACTCAACAACACAACTCTGGATATCGATTACACCAACTACAAGGTCATCATCATCATCACCACCATCATCATCATCAACACCATCATCATCATCATTATCATCACCCCCATCATCATCACCATCACAATCATCACCATTGCTACCATCATCATTATTCATTCATTCTATCATCATCATCATCTCCATCATCATCATCATCATCATCATCAGGAAATAAAGTGTACGGCTGCAAAAAGAGTGGATTTTTATTGAAGAAGAGTGATGGAGTGATGAGGAAGGTGGGTGGGATGGGTTGGAGGGGGGAGGGGTTGGAGGGGGAGGGGTTGGAGGGGGGGTGAGATGGGTTGGAAGGGGAGGGGTTGGAGGTGGGATGGATGGGGGGGGGTGAGATTGGTTGGAAGGGGAGGGGTTGGAGGTGGGATGGATGGGGGGGGGTGAGATGGGTTGGAAGGGGAGGGGTTGGAGGTGGGATGGATGGGGGGGGGGGGTGAGATGGGTTGGAAGGGGAGGGATTGGAGGTGGGATGGATGGGGGGAGAGGTGAGATGGGTTGGAAGGGGAGGGGTTGGAGGGAGGGGAGGTGGTGAAAATATAGAAAGGGTAAGATGGAATAGAAAGGGGGTGTGGTAGAGTGGGATGGGGTGAAGTTTGGAGAAGGCAAAATGGGATGGAAAGTGGGATGGGTGGGTTGATTTATATGGGCAAATAAGGTGGGGTGTGGTTGGATTAAGTGAGATGGTATGGGTTTGAGTGTGGTTGGATTTAGTGGAATGGGATGGGATGGGGTGTGGTTGGATAAAGTGGGATGGGATGGGCTGGGTTTGAGTGTGGTTGGATTCAGTGGGATGGGGTGATACTCTGTCCAAAGTTTTTAATCATAATCCTATTTATATGATGATGATTATCCTTATTATTATTTATTTATTTATTTTTCATATTATTAAATACATAAAAAAATATAACACGTGTATTCGTGACATTTTGCGCTTCAACGTTTTGTTTGATTAGTTAAAGTCACAAACCTTCTTTAAAAAAATTATTTTAATAAATTTAATATTTTATTTTAATAAAATTAATATTTTAACTTTAATAAAATTAATATTTTATTTTAATAAAATACATATTTTATTTTATTAAAATTAATATTTTATTTTAATAAAATTAATATTTTATTTTAATAAAATTAATATTTTATTTTAATAAAATTAATATTTTATTTTAATAAAATTAATATTTTATTTTAATAAAATTAATATTTTATTTTAATAAAATTAATATTTTATTTTAATAAAATTAATATTTTATTTTAATAAAATTAATATTTTATTTTAATAAAATTAATATTTTATTTTAATAAAATTAATATTTTATTTTAATAAAATTAATATTTTATTTTAATAAAATTAATATTTTATTTTAATAAAATTAATATTTTATTTTAATAAAATTAATATTTTATTTTAATAAAATTAATATTTTATTTTAATAAAATTAATATTTTATTTTAATAAAATTAATATTTTATTTTAATAAAATTAATATTTTATTTTAATAAAATTAATATTTTATTTTAATAAAATTAATATTTTATTTTAATAAAATTAATATTTTATTTTAATAAAATTAATATTTTATTTTAATAAAATTAATATTTTATTTTAATAAAATTAATATTTTATTTTAATAAAATTAATATTTTATTTTAATAAAATTAATATTTTATTTTAATAAAATTAATATTTTATTTTAATAAAATTAATATTTTATTTTAATAAAATTAATATTTTATTTTAATAAAATTAATATTTTATTTTAATAAAATTAATATTTTATTTTAATAAAATTAATATTTTATTTTAATAAAATTAATATTTTATTTTAATAAAATTAATATTTTATTTTAATAAAATTAATATTTTATTTTAATAAAATAAAATTAATTTTTTATCTTATTATTATTTTTTTATTAAAATAAAATTCTCAATTTTTCTCATTTTAAATCATTTAGAAGGTCTTTTAAGAATTACATTTAACAAAAACTCATTCGAACAGAGTTAATTTTAAATTGATTCAATCTTTAGTTTAATGTATATCGATAATTAATGTTAGTTTACTTGAATAATTCATTTTAATTTAATTAAATAATTAATGTTAGTTTAATTAAATAATCATGTTAGTTTAATTAAATAATCATGTTAGTTTACTTTAATAATTAATTTCAGCTCAATTTTACAAAGTAAATATAACTATAATCTGCTGAACGGGTAGCTGAGTCGGCAACGACTCTCGGCTTGACCAATAATGAAAGGTCCTAGCTTCAAGTGCAACCAATGCCCTAGTAACCCAAAGGCGCAAATGAAAATATGCAGCCTAAGTGGCCTGGAAGCCCTTTCGGGTTATACGCCACTATAAAAATGCTCGTCATCACTTTTTATTAACATCCTCAATT
Organism: Piscicola geometra; assembly: GCA_943735955.1. Lineage (NCBI taxonomy): Eukaryota > Metazoa > Annelida > Clitellata > Hirudinida > Piscicolidae > Piscicola > Piscicola geometra. The sequence continues at coordinate 1,659,302 of OX030971.1, read as the reverse complement.
GATATTATTATTTATTTATTATTATTAATTAAATACCACAAGAACAACAACAAGAGCAATTCAATGCCTTAGTCATTAATTAAACGCCAAAAAGAGAATTTTCATGTTTAAAAGTCTGGAAAGTTTGAGTTCATAAGAATGCCTTATAACAACCTTCAGAATTTAATTCAGAAAACTATTATTATTATTGTAATTAAATTTTTTTTTTTTAAATTGTCATTATTACTAAGTTACTACCCTTGGTTTAGTCTTATTCCATACCTCCTCCAAACAACTTTTCCTCCCACTCCACTCCACCTCCTCCCACTCCACTTCACTCCACCTCTTCCAACTCCACTCCACCTCTTCAACTCCACTCCACCTCCTCCCACTCCACTCCACCTCCTCCCACTCCACTCCACCTCCTCCCACTCCACTCCACCTCCTCCAACTCCACTCCACCTCCTCCCACTTCACTCCACTTCCTCCAACTCCACTCCACCTCTTCAACTCCACTCCACCTCCTCCCACTCCACTCCACCTCCTCCCACTCCACTCCACCTCCTCCCACTTCACTCCACTTCCTCCCACTCCACTCCTCCTCCTCCAACTCCACTCCACCTCCTCCATTCCATTCCACCTCCTCCCACTCCACTCCACCTCCTCCAACTCCACTCCACTTCCTCCAACTCCACTCCACCTCCTCCCACTCCACCATTATTAGTCTGTAAACCTATACTTCATTTTTTGCATTTCATATTCCTCCATTCGTCTTTTCTTCTCGTCAATACGTCTCTCAAATTCAGCAGCTGCCATCTTCAAATCTGAACCCCTCCTCCTCCTCCTCTTCCTCCACTCCACAACTAGAACCACATCTTCCCCTTCTGATGCTGCTGATGATGATGATGATGATGATGATGATGATGATGATGATGATGATGCTGACCCACTTTCTGGGTGCTCTTCGGCCTTGCAGAAGATGCCCAAGAACACGAAGAGGAAAATGAAGACGATGAAAAATCTCATTTTGCAGCTTCCTTTCTTTTTTCTTGTTTTTCTTTTAAACAAAAATGAACAGTTTTGCTGAAAAAACTAGAAGTGATGAAATCTCGCATAACCCACCTTCGTATATATAGGAATGGGAATATAAAGTCAGAATAACTATAACTATTATGAAATGTTAATAATAATTATTAATATTATCATTATTAATAATATTAATAATAATAATAATAATATTATTATTATTATTGATATTTTTATTATTATTGTTTTTATCATAATTATTGTTTTTTCTTTATTGCATTTCGACGTAGTGTGAACGCCTGAGATGCGTGTCGTGAGCTATGTAATTAAGTAAATAATTATAATTATTTTTAATTATTATTATTTTTATTAAATTTATTATTATAAAAAAATTATTATTGTTATGATGATGATGATGATTATTATTATTATTATTATGCAGGTGTGGCAGAAGAGGAGGTGTTACGTGGACAACGGCCTCTTATACATCAGTCACTCTGACGTAATATTATAATTATATTATTTTATATTATCACTTTTGTTATTATTATTATCAGTATTTTTTAAATATTATTATCAGTATTTTTTAAATATTATTATCAGTATTTTTTAAATATTATTATCAGTATTTTTTATATATTATTATCAGTATTTTTTAAATATTATTATCAGTATTTTTTAAATATTATTATCAGTATTTTTTAAATATTATTATCAGTATTATTTAAATATTATTATCAGTATTTTTTAAATATTATTATCATTATTATTTAAATATTATTATCAGTATTTTTTAAATATTATTATCAGTATTATTTAAATATTATTATCAGTATTTTTTAAATATTATTATCAGTATTTTTTAAATATTATTATCAGTATTTTTTAAATATTATTATCAGTATTTTTTAAATATTATTATCAGTATTTTTTATATATTATTATCAGTATTATTTAAATATTATTATCAGTATTTTTTAAATATTATTATCAGTATTTTTTAAATATTATTATCAGTATTATTTAAATATTATTATCAGTATTTTTTAAATATTATTATCATTATTATTTAAATATTATTATCAGTATTTTTTAAATATTATTATCAGTATTTTTTAAATATTATTATCAGTATTTTTTAAATATTATTATCAGTATTTTTTAAATATTATTATCAGTATTTTTTAAATATTATTATCAGTATTTTTTAAATATTATTATCAGTATTTTTTAAATATTATTATGTATATTATAATTATTTTTTATTATAATATTATTATCATTATTTTAAATATTTTATTATTTTTTGTATTTAAAAAAATTAAAATAATGTTTTTAGACCACTAAGGAACCCGTGAAACTGAACTTACTGACCTGCCAAGTGAAGGTATAAAAAATATTATTTTTATTGGTATAATTTATTTTTTATATAGTTTATTATTATTATTATTTTATTATTATTGCTTTTATTATTATTATTATTATCATTATTTGTTATCATTATGTATTATCATTATTTAGTATTTTTTTAAATTATTTTTGATAACTTCAATAACAACAATTAACAAATTCATAATAAAATATATTATATTTTAATTATAATTATAATTTATTTTCAGCTAATACCGGATGATCAGAACAGAAAATGTTTTGATTTAGTCTCAGGTTAAATGAAAATAGTAATTTATTATTTTTTTACAAATATTATTAATATCATTGATATTAAAGTTAGTTTAATTGAACTTTTTGAAATAAATAAATAATTATTCTTAGTAATATCTCTTATATTTAAATTCTTTTATTCATGTCAAAAAATAAGTAAATAAAAATAAGTAATTGAATATATAATTCATCTAAAATTATTTGAAATATTAAATTATTAATTATATTTTATTTGAAATATTAAATTATTAATTATATTTTATTTGAAATATTAAATTATTAATTATATTTTATTTGAAATATTAAATTATTAATTATATTTTATTTGAAATATTAAATTATTAATTATATTTTATTTGAAATATTAAATTATTAATTATATTTTATTTGAAATATTAAATTATTAATTATATTTTATTTGAAATATTAAATTATTAATTATATTTTATTTGAAATATTAAATTATTAATTACATTTTATTTAAGGTTCCGAAAACCGGACTTACCATTTCCAGACCGAAGACCAACAAGACCTTGACGCGTCATTATTAATTTTATTATTAATATTATTAATAATATTATTAATAATAAAATTATTATTATTATTAATAATATTATTATTATTAATACAATCACTATTATTTTTGTTATGAGCATTGTTATCCCATTAAATCCAATGTATAAGACGCACTGACTTTCCAAAGTAATCTATTGAAGAAGTCAAAAAAATGATTTTAATGAGTTTATCATCATTATTATTCATATTTCATTTTTATTATTTTACAAAAATTAAATAATAATTATAATTATAATAATACATTTATTTTATTTTATTTCCACAGCTGGACCTCGGTTATAAGCAATGCTAAAAACTCTGTTCTGATGCAAGCATTCAATAATAATAATATTAATAATAATGAAAATAAAAATAATGAAAATAATAATAGCAGTAATAGTAGTAGTAGTAGTAGTAATAAAAAACAGAATAACAAGAATAAAAATAATGATAATTATAACGATCAGTTAAGGGAGCTTTCAAAAACCATCATTAACAAGGTGGCCCAAGTATATTACGTTTAATATTTAATTTTAACTTTAATTACTTCTAATCAATTTTCATTATTTTTCTATTTTAGAACATTTTAATTTATTAATATTATTGTTGTTATTAGTTTTTATTATTAATATTATCATTATTATTAATAATAATAATATTATTATTCAGATCAAAAAGATGGAAGGGAATAGATTCTGTTGTGATTGCAATGCTCCAGGTCAGTATTTTTATTATTATTATTATTAGTACTAGTAGTAGTAGTAGTAGTAGTAGTAGTAGTAGTAGTAGTAGTAGTAGTAGTAGTAGCAGTAGTAGTAGTAGTAGTAGTAGTAGTAGTAGTAGTAGTAGTAGTAGTAGTAGTAGTAGTAGTAGTAGTAGTAGTAGTAGTAGTAGAAGTAGTAGTAGTAGTAGTTTTAGTAGTAGTAGTAGTAGTAGTAGTAGTAGTAGTAGAAGTAGTAGTAGTAGTAGTAGTTGTAGTAGCAGTAGTAGTAGTAGTAGTAGTAGTAGTAGTAGAAGTAGTAGTCGTAGTAGTAGTAGTAGTATTTGTATTGATCCCACATTCTTCCATCCATCCCAAACCACTTATCCATCCCAACCATGACCCAAACCATAACCCAGCCCACATAAACCCTTTCGAATAAACCCAAAACAACTCCAAAACCACCATCAAATTCAATCCCACCCACCCACCCCACCACCCAAATCCCCCAAAAAAAAAACAAGATCCCGAAGGCTGTCCGTAAACATAGGCGTTTTAATTTGTTTCGAGTATTGTATTATCCCAGTCTCCCATCCAATCCATATACTCCTATCTACCCTAACCAAATAAACCCCACCAAAAAACACCTATTAACCCCCCCCCCCACCCACCCCCTCCTTTCTCTCCCAAATAAACCTCACAATACACTCCCCACCCCACCACCCACCACCATTACAATCGCACCAACCCAACCAACCCAACCCAAATCCCATCCAAAAAACGAACAAGATCCCGAGTGGCTGTCGGTAAACTTGGGCGTTCTAATTTGTCTCGAGTGTTGTGGAGTGCATCGGCAGTTGGGGGTGCACGTCTCGAGAACCCAGTCCATGGTGATTGACGATTTGAGCACGTCGCAGCTGCTTGTGAGTTGGGGGGGGTAGTAGTAGAAGTAGTGGTGGTTGTGGTAGTAGTAGTAGTAGTAGTAGTAGTAGTAGTAGTAATGGTAGTAGTAGTAGTAGTAGTAGTAGTAGTAGTAGTAGTAGTAGTAGTAGTAGTAGTAGTAGTAGTAGTAGAATAAGTAGTAGTAGTAGTAGAAGTAGTAGTAGTAGTAGTAGTGGTAGTATTAGTAGTAGTAGAAGTAGTAGTAGTAGTTTTTTTCGGGGAGGTGGGTTAAAGTAGCGGTTGCTGCTGGGTGGTTTGAGTTGGGGGGTCTGGGTGGGTGTTATTTTGTTTGGGGGTTTTTGCGATATTTCGTTTTTTTTAATAGGTTTTTTGTGTGTTTTTTGTTTGGATTTTTTTTGGGGGATTTTCCATACACATACACTCATACACACGCACATACACACACTCAAACACACACACACGCACACAAACACGCACACACACACACGCACACACACACACATACAAACACACACACACACAACCCCTCCCCCTCCCACACACACACACACACACACACACACACACACACACACAACCCCCCCCTCCTTCCCATACACACACATACAAACACACACACACGCACACACACACACGCACACACCCACGCATACAAACACACACACACACAGATCGCACACACAAACACACAATCACACACACACATACACACAAACACACACACAAACACACACACACACACACACAGATCGCAAACTCCATGTCTAATCAAGCCTTCAACGAAGTGATGGAAGCGAATCTCACTGTTGATAAGCCCTCCCCGTCCTCATCTATGTTGGTGCTGATGATGATGATGATGGTGATGATGATGATGGGGATGATGATGATGATGGGGATGATGATGATGATGGGGATGGTGATTATGATGATGATGATGATGATGATGATGATGATGATGATGATGATGATGGGTTGGGAGGATGGTGATGGTGATGAGGATGGAAATCGGGCTGCTGCTGCTGATGATGATGATGTCGATGCTGATGATGATGATGATGATTTCACGGTTGGTGCTGCTGATGATGATACTCGTTATCCCCCCCCACCCCCCCCCCCCCATCCCGATGATGCAGGGATGAGCGCAAATGCTTCATATTCGGCAAATACGAAAAGAAGCGATTTACCATTGTGACGAGTGTAGCCGTGGAGGATAGGCGGGCAGATTTGAGACAGGCCGTGGTCAATGGTGGGTGGGTTGGTTGGTGGGTGGATTGGTGGGTTGGTGAGTGGGTGGGTTGGTGGGTGGGTGGGTTGGTGGGTGGGTGGGTTGGTGGGTGGGTTGGTGGGTGGGGGGTTGGTGGGGGTTTGGTGGGGGGGTGGGTGGGTGGGGAAGTGGGTGGGTGAGTGGGTTGGTGGGTGGGTGGGGGGGTTGGTTGGTGGGGGGTTTGGTGGGTGGGTGAGAAGGGGGGTTGGTGGGTGGGGGGAAGAGTCATCATTGTCGTCGTCGTCATCGTCATCATCATCATCACCATCATCATCGCCATCATCATCACCATCATCACCATCATCATCATCAGGAGACATACACGCTCTTCTCCAAGTTTACGCCGAAGGGGTTGATTTCATGCAACCTCTACCTGAGATGGTGATGATGATGATGATGGTGATGGTGATGATGATGATGATGGTGAAGATGATGATGGTGATGGTGATGATGATGATGGTGATGATGATGATGATGATGATGATGATGATGGAGATGGTGATGATGATGATGATGATGATGGTGATGGTGATGATGATGATGATGATGATGGTGATGATGATGATGTTGATGATGATAGTGATGATGATGATGATGATGATGATGATGATGGTGCTGGAGATGATGGTAATGATGACGACTAAATATTCAGGCTCCACCCATTTAATTAGATATTCAAACACTTAATTCAACCATCTACTTATGTATTCAGATGAACCCCTTCTTAATACATGCAAACACACCTACCTAATTAGTATTCAAAGCTTCCTCTAACTACCTAGTTAAATATTCAAACCACCTAATTAAATATTCAAACCACCTAATCAAATATTCAAACAACCTAATTAAATATTTAAACCACCTAATTAAATATTCAAACCACCTAATTAAATATTCAAACCACATAACTAAATATTCAAACCACGCCCCCATAACCACGTAATTAAACATTCAAACCACCTAATTAAATATTCAAACCACGCCCTTATGCCTACAGCCCCACAATGAAAATGCCTTACATCTGTCAATCATTAAAGAAGATGGCTATAGAATGCACGTGGTCGATTTTATAATACAGAATACTAACAGGTGATGATGATGATGATGATTCTACTACTACTACTAATACTACTACTACTGCTACTACTACCACTACTACTACTACAACTACTACTACTACTACTTCTACTACTACTACTACTACTACTACTACTACTACTACCACAGCAAGGAACTAAGTAGGCGTACAACTGAAGGTAACACAGCTCTACATCTTTGCTGTTACTACGAAAAGTGGGTAACCTATTTGCATAAATTATGATAATGAGACATCTTAATTGCTCATCCACTCTTTCACTCACTCACTTATTCTTTTAAACATCCATCCTTCCACCAATCCATCCATCTATTTATCCACCTTTTAATGCATCCACCCATCCATCCATTCATCCATCCACCCATGCATTCATCCATCCACCCATCCATCCATCCATCCATCCATCCACCCATCCATCCACCCATCCATCCACCCATACATCCACCCACCCACCCACCCATCCATCCACCCATCCATCCATGCATTCATCCATCCACCCATACATCCACCCACCCACCCATCCATCCACCCATCCACCCATCCATCCACCCACCCATCCACCCATGCATTCATCCATCCACCCATACATCCATCCATCCATCCATCCATCCATCCATCCATCCAGGACTGAGTGTATGAAGTTATTACTAAAAAGTCTTCCGGAGATGACAGAAATGCAGAACAATTCTGGCAAGTTGCCAATAAATGTGGCGGAAGAGAGGGGGGGTGAAGATGGTGCTAGTGCTTGTGCCCAATTGGTGAGTGGTCATGATGATGATGTGGGCGGTGATGATGATGATGATGAGGATGGTTCTGATGATGATGATGATGAACATGATGATGATGATGAAGTTGCAATCAAATAATCAACACTCAATGAATATATGACAATATTCAAAACCACGATGAAAATATCATCATCACAACTATCAGCATCATCACCATCATCATCACCATCATCATCACCACCATCATCATCATCATCACCACCATCATCATCATCATCACCACCACAGCTACAACAAGCTATGGCTGACAACGGCTCAACCTTCCATCATATCGACGTCGACTGGGAACTGGACTTGGTACGTCATTAATATTCATATTTTTTAAATTTCATTAATTATAATATTATTATTAATATTCACTATTATTATTTTTTTATTATTTATTCTTATTATTTTAAGTTTTCATTTAATTTTATATTATTATTTATATTATTATCATCATTATTATCATCATAATTATTATTATAATTTTAATATTTTATTATAATTTTAATATTTTATTATAATTTTAATATTTTATTATAATTTTATATTATTATTTATATTATTATTATTATTATTATTATTATTTTACTCACCAGGACGAACAGTTGAACGAGTCAAATGAATGCGAACTTGACTGGGTAATCATCATCATCATCATCATCATCAACACCATCATCACCATCATCATCATCATCAACACCATCATCATCATCATCATCATCAACACCATCATCATCATCATCATCATCATCAACACCATCATCATCATCAACACCATCATCATCATCATCATCATCATCAACACCATCATCATCATCATCATCATCAACACCATCATCATCATCATCATCAACACCATCATCATCATCAACACCATCATCATCATCATCATCAACACCATCATCAACATCATCACCATCACCATCATCATCATCAACACCATCATCAACATCATCACCATCACCATCATCATCATCAACACCATCATCAACATCATCACCATCACCATCATTGCCATCTCTTCATTCTTTAATAATGATGATGATAATATTAATAATAATCATCATCATCATCATGACCATCATCATCATCATCATCATGACCACTATCATCATCATCATCATGACCACAATCATCATCATCATCATGACCACCATCATCATCATCATCATCATCAGCAGCCACAGCACCAGGCTATTAGTCACACCAGATCCAGAAGCAGACAGAGACCTGATAGCATGGTGTTGAGTAGTAGTAGTAGTGGTGGTGGTGGTGGTGGTGGTGGTGGTGGTGGTGGTGGTGGTGGTGGTGGAGGTGGAGGTGGTGGTGGTGGTGGTGGTGGTGGAGGTGGTGGTGGTGGTGGGGGTGAGGGGGGGTTGGTGGTTTGGGGAAAAACAGAGGATGTTGGGGGTGAAGTTGAAAGGGGAGTTGGTGGTGGTGGTTGGGGTGAGAAGATGATGATGGGTGGTGGGAGGAAGGAAGAGGGGGTGAGGATGAGAAGAGAGGGGGTTGGTGGGATGAGGGGTGGAGAGGGGGGTGGAAGGAGGGGTGAGGGTGGTGGCAGCTTCGGGGGTGGTTTGAGGTCCCGAACTCTGACCCTGGAGAATCTAGGACCTGTCCCCAGACAACAAGGTTGGATGGATGGATGGATGGATGGATGGATGGATGGATGGATGGATGGATGGATGCATGGATGGATGCATGCATGGATGGATGCATGGATGGATGGATGGATGGATGGATGGATGGATGAATGGTGGACGAGTTTTTTATTATTATTATATTTTTTTTATACAGGAATGAAAGCCGAAAACAATAATTCTCAACTGTCACTGGTGATTACACCATCTTCTTCATCACCACTATCATCACCACCATCATCACCACCACCACCACGACCACCATCACCACGACCACCATCACCATCATCATCACCATCATCACCACCATCATCATCACCACCATCATCATCACCATCACCACCATCATCATCATCATCACCACCACCATCATCACCACCACCATCATCATCATCACCATCATCATCATCACCACCATCATCAGCATCATCACCACCACCATCATCACCACCACCATCATCATCATCACCATCATCATCATCACCACCATCATCATCATCATCACCACCACCATCATCACCACCACCATCATCATCACCACCATCATCACCACCACCATCATCATCATCACCATCATCATCATCACCATCATCATCATCACCACCCTCCAGGCACCCATAGCATCATCATCAGCAGCACCACCACCTACCTTGAGATGTCACTTGAGGAACCCGTCAGACTTTAACATCAGCTATGATGATCTGTGAGTGGTGCTGATGATGATGATGGTGGTGGTGCTGATGATGATGGTGATGGTGGTGGTGATGATGATGATGATGGTGGTGGTGCTGATGATGATGGTGATGGTGGTGGTGGTGGTGATGATAATGGTGATGATGATGATGATAATGATGATGGTGGTGATGGTTATGATAATGATGGTGGTGGTGGTGGTGCTGATGATGGTGGTGGTGATGATAATGGTGATGGTGATGATCATGGTAGTGATGGTGGTGTTGATGATGATGATGATGGTGATGATGATGGTGGTGATGATGATAATGGGGATGATGATGGTAGTGATGATGATGATAATGGTGATGATGATGGTGGTGATGATGATGATAATGGTGTTGATGGTGACGATGCTGGATATGATGATGATTATGCCTATATAAATAAAATATTTTCTGAATTTTTCTTTTGCCGATTTGTGAATTATTTGTTTCTTCCATTTCAGACACAGGCTGCCGAAATTGAAGTTCAGCAGATTGCTAGGTAATAATAATAATAATAATTAATAATAATAATAATTATTATTATTATAAATAATATTAAATAATTATGATAATACTAGTTATTTAATTTTATTAATTATGGTTTAATTTTAACTTGGTTCATCTATTCTTTACATTTATTTTTGTTCCACGATCATCATCATCACTCCACCATCACCACCTCAACCGCTACCATTATCACCACCATCATCATCATCATCACCACCAGACCACCCACCATCATCATCATCATTACCACCACCTATCACCACCATCATCACCACCACCCATCCCACCATCATCATCACCACCAGACCACCCTCATCATCATCATCATCATCACCACCAGACCACCCACCAGCCCTCCCCCCCAAACCCTCCACCCGTGTGAGAAGTCAAATAATCGACCTTATGTCAGAGGACATCCAATCAGCGTCGAGTATTTCGACCAATCAGAGCTCTGCATCTTCCAATACTCTGACAAATCAGAGAAGATCTAGAGATGTTCTGGCCAATCAGAACACTCTTACAAATAATAATGATAAAAAAGATTTTAATAACGATATTAATAGTAGGGTTAATAATAATAATAATATAATTAATAATAATTATAATGCTATCCTGTCTAATTCAACCAATAATAATAATATTATTATTAATTCGTCAGTAATAATCCCAACCAATCCCAATATTCCAATTACCACCACTTTTTCTTCCCATCCAATTAGTGATGATAACCATCCAATTATCAAATTATCCACTCAATTATCGGTTAATGAGGTTCATCCTTCTCCTACTAATAAGGTATAATCATCATCATCATCATCACTATCATCACCCTCACCATCATCATTATCATTACCATCATCATCATCACCCTCACCATCATCATCATCATTATCATTACCATCATCATCATCACCCTCACCATCATCATCATCATCATCACTACCATCATCACCCTCACCCTCATCATCATCATCATCACCATCATCATCATCATCACCATCAGGTCAAATGCATAGCTCAAAAGGATTGCGATGCTGATTATGATGATGAACTCTCCTTTAGGAAAGGTCATTGTTAATAATATTGACTTTTTTTCACACTCACAAAATTTTCACTATTATAATTTTTATTATTTTTAATATTTATTTTTACATATTTATTTCTTTTAGTGATTCTAATGGTATATTTTTATATTATTTCTTCATTTATTCATTTTTAAATTATTTCATTATCATAATCATCACCACCATCATCATTATCATCACCACCATCACCACCATCATCATTATCATCACTACGATCATCGTCATCATCATCACCATAATTATTATTCTACAGGAGAGGTGATAATTGCATATAGGGAAGATGAAGAAAAGTGGTGGGTAAGTGACTCATCACTTTAATTAGCAGCCACCATCATCATCATCACCACCATCATCAATATCATCACCATCATCACCATCATCAATATCATCATCATCATCAGGAGGGTCATATAGAACATGACGTCACACGAAAGGGCCTATTTCCAACCACTCACGTCACACTGTTTGCAGGAGGTGGAGGTATTGTTTTATTATTTAAATATTATATAATAATATATATATTATTATTAATTATATTTAATAAGGTATATATTAATAGCATAATTATTTAATAATATATATAATAAAATTATATTAATAAATATTAATTAAGGTCTTAATTAATATTTACTAATATTAATTAAGGTCTTAATTAATATTTATTAATATTATAAGGTCTTAATTAATATTTATTAATATTATAAGGTCTTAATTAATATTTATTAATATTATAAGGTCTTAATTAATATTTATTAATATTATAAGGTCTTAATTAATATTTATTAATATTATTTTCATTTATTCTAGTATCATTAATATTATATTTTTATTATATAAATATACTATTATCACCACTGCATCATTATTATTATCATATTACAGATCTTTTTAATTAATAATTAAATTAATTTATGCATATTTAATTATTCAGGAGGGGGAGGAGTTGACACATTCTGACTGGTCACTATAAATAGATTATTGATGCAATTATGCTTTTATTTGATTCTGTGAATAAATTTGCATTTTAATTTGCTTTATAAACGATTTATTTTTGTTTTATTCTGAAAATATTTTTCTCTATTTTATAATTATTCTTTTTAAACAGTTTTTCTCTATTTTATAATTATTCTTTTTAAACAGTTTTTATCTATTTTATAATTATTCTTTTTAAACAGTTTTTATCTATTTTATAATTATTCTTTTTAAACAGTTTTTCTCTATAATATTTCTTTTTAAACATTTTTTCTCTATTTTTTTTCTTCGGGAAATATGTTACACTTTAAATAGAAAGATTAAAAAGTTATATTATAAACATTCCATAATGATATTTTCAATATATTTAATTATATTTAAATATACCCAAAAGAACCTATGGTATATTTTTTTGTTATAGTAATATTGTACTTGTTCCATATTAAACTTCATTAAATACATTTAAATAATGAATCATTAGTATTATATAAAAATATAATTAATTAATCACAAAAATTTAATAATATAATTATTTAATAAATTCATTTAATTTTAAAATATTTATTTGTTTTACTCCCTACATTCAGATATATTTTGAAGTTTCATTTTTTGTTGAGACATTTTTGAACCTTTTTTTAAAAAAAACCTAATGAAAATTTTGGTGGTTGGATGGATGGATGAATGAATTGGTGATTACCCAATTTTGGATATATGCTCCATTATAAATCATTAAATCCGATTTTATTTTTTCCAAATTTTGTTTTTCAGCCATTTTGAATTTTAAATGTTTTCAAATATCTTCGTACCTGTCTCCAAACACCTCACTATTTTGAAGTTGTTTTTCCTAAATTGAATCTTGAACTAGTTTTGATTGTTAAAAAACTGTCACACAAATAAAAAAATAAAAAAATTGCTTTAATATTTATTTAATTTTGTAAATAAAATTGAAAGATTTTAATTTATTTTGTATTATAACCACAAACGCTAATATCATAACTACTACTTTTTTTAAAAGAAAGCCATTTTAAGTTTATTTAATAACTAATAATTCAAAACAAATTAAATACAACTATCATCAATAGATTTATTAAATAATAAAAAATCCATTTGTTAAACACCACAAACTAACATCATGCATCCGCCGCTTATATAAAGCCATACTACTTCGCGTCCACGGCCTTTTGCAGGGCTTCATAGCACTCCAGGGCAATGGTAGCTTCGGCTTTTGCAGCATCGCCTGAAGCCGTCAGTAAGTCCTGTGCCGCTTTGCTGCTTCCATCTCTCACTGCCTGTGTGTGTATGTGTGTATGTTTGTATGTGTGTGTGTGTGTGTGTGTGTGTGTTTGTGTGTGTGTGTTTGTATGTGTGTGTTTGTGTGTGTGTGTTTTTATGTGTGTGTGTGTGTGTGTGTGTGTGTGTGTGTGTGTGTGTGTGTGTGTGTGTGTGTGTGTGTATGTGTGTGTTTGTATGTGTGTGTTTGTGTGTATATGTGTGTTTGTATGTGTGTGTATGTGTGTGTTTGTATATGTGTGTTTGTATGTGTGGTTTAGAGGATGAGTGTCCGTGTGTGTGTTTGTTTGTGGCTGTTTGTGTATGTGATGGATGAATGGATGGTGGGTGGATGAATGGAAAGTATATCAGCATTATCAATACATTTATTTATTGAAAAATATATTGAATACTTAATAATTTATTTGACCAATAAAAATCCTTTAATAAGCAAAATTATAGTAATCATAACTAAACATTTTATTATTCATATACACCACAAGTTAACATCAAACCCCATCCTCCCAATTATCCCCAATCCCATCCATCCATCCCATGCACCCATCCATCCATGCTCCCATCCATTCATCCATCCATTCACCCACCCAACCACCCATCCATCCATCCATGCACCCATCCATCCCACCCACCTGTGCATCAAGATACTCCACAGGGCACGCCTCTTCGGCCAGAATCTGAACTGATGAGTCGTCGTTGATCGTCAGAGAACCACTGCTCACTGTGGTGGTGGTGGTGGTAGTGGTGGTGGTAGTGGTGGTGGTGGTGGTTGTCGTGGTGGTGGTGGTGGTTGTCGTGGTGGTGGTTGTGGTGGTGGTGGTGGGTGTTGTGGTGGTGGTGGTGGGTGTCGTGGTGGTGGTAGTGGTGGTGGTTGTCGTGGTAGTGGTGGTGGTGGTGGTGGTTGTCGTGGTGGTGGTGGTTGTCGTGGTGGTTGTCGTGGTGGTGGTTGTCGTGGTGGTAGAGGTGGTGGTGGCGGTGGTTGGTGGGTGTCGTGGTAGTGGTGGTGGTTGTCGTGGTGGAGGTGGGTGTCGTGGTAGTGGTGGTGGTGGTGGGTGTCGTGGTGGTTGGTGTCGTTGTGGTGGTGGGTGTCGTGGTGGAGATGGAGGTGGGTGTCGTGGTAGTGGTGGAGGTGGGTGGGTATCATTATCATCATCGAGGTGATCATTATCATGGTTTTCATCATCATCATCGTCATCAAAATAATCTTGATTATAGTTTTTATTCTTTATCACCATCATCATTACCAGTTAGACTGATCATTATAAAAATCATCATCATGATCACTCAAATAAACACATCTCCCGCCCTCCCAGCCAACACACACACACACAAACAAACACACACACACACAAACACACACATACACACACACAAACACACACACACACAAACACACACACACACAAACACACACACACACACAAACACACACACACACACACACACACACACACACACACACACACCCACATAAACAGTACCAAAGTATTTCTTAGTAACTCCTGACTCCTCGTGTACTGACAAGACACCAGGTTTGAGTACAGCCAGTAGAGGGACGTGGTCCTGGTGATGATGATGATGTTGATGTTGTTGTTGGGAAGTGATGATAATGATGTTGTTGGTGGGAAGTGATGATGATGATGTTGTTGTTGAGAAGTGATGATGATGATGTTGTTGGTGGGAAGTGATGGTGATGATGTCGATGTTAAGGAGTGTTGTTGTTAGTTTTTTAAAAGATTTGAGTTTTTATTATCAAAATAAAAAATAATTTTAGTTTTTATCCTTTTGAAATTTTGTTTACTCTCAATTACAAGAATTTCAAAAAAATATTTTATCTAATTTTTAATATTATTATGGTTATCATTATTATTATTATTATTATTATTATTTAAGCATCATCATCATCACCTTCAGGACTCCCAGATCGCCAGTGAGGGTTGGAACGTCAATCTGTTTCACATTTGCCTCCCTATAGAATACCTGATGATGATGATGATAATAACGATATTGGTGGTGGTGATGATGATGATATTGGTGGTAATGATGACGATGATGATATTGGTGGTGGTGATGATGATGATTATGTTGAGAATGATGATGATATTAATATTAATGAAAGACTGACTGAAACTGGTGAGGCGAATGTGAAAGACATGTTGTGTTCTGCAGCAGCCGAATAGAAGCGTCCAAGTCCTCTACTGATTAATAATGAAACAAATAATGAGAATAATTTAATTTAGTAACTAATTAATTAATCAATTATTTCAATATTAACTAACTAATTTTTAGTTAGTTAGTATTGAAATAATTGATTAATATCAAACGAAAAATTAATCTAAAAAACTAAATTAAATTAGTTATTATTTAAAAAGATGGAAATTATTTTTAGTGAGAGTAGAGTCTGGAGACCTGCTAAGAAATCTCGCCATTTTGAAAGCCATCCTTGAGATTGTTGCTGAAATTTTATAAAATATTTTTCTAATTAATTATAATTGTGTCTTTTTTTGTTAATACCAATTTATGCAAAAACTGTAAAAGCAATTTAAAACGAACATTTCAGTAGAGAACTGACCTTCGAAATAGTTTGATGTGTAAAAGTAAATTAATGGTCTTTTAAATTGAACTTTTCAAATAAATTTTTAAGAAATATTTTGTATTAAAAATAGTTTTTATAATTGTTAAAATTATTTAGTTGTAAAAAGTAATTCTCCGAACATGTTATGGGTTTATATCCGCTTTTAAATTCATTAAAAAGCCTTAAAACTATCACATTCCAATAAAATTAAATATAAAATAATAATAATATATATTTACATGCTATTTTATGCCTAGTTTTCATTAAATTTTAATCTCAATAATTCTCTTCCACTATGCAGATTCCAGATTCTCTTCACATTCCGGTATGAATTAATACTATTAACTTAATAGTCTGCCACAAATAGTTGTTCAAATTCATTATCATCATCATCATCGCCATCCTAATTATCTTCATTATCATCATCATCATCATCCCAACTATGTTCATCATTATCATCATCATCTTAAATATCTACATTATCATCATCATCATCCCAACTATGTGCATCATTTTCATCATCACCTTCTCAATCACTGCCAACATTCTTTTCAACTTTCCAATCATCACCATCATCATCAGCATCATCACCATCATCATCATCACCATCATCATCATCACCATCATCATCATCACGAAGGTAAAGTTACAAAAACTACAGAAAAGTAGTGAAGTAGAGAATATAGCTACTGTTTACTTTCCAGAAGGTTGAGAATAATGAATAATAATTAATATCATTTATAATATAATTGAATTAAAAAATTAATATTAATATGAAAATATTTTTTCTTTTAATATAATAATAATTAATATTCCAACAAAATTATATAGTTAGTAATAATAATACTACAGGCAGTACAGCTAATGAAGTTTGTGATGCCTATTTGTATTCTCCATTATCATCATCATCATCACCATAATCATCATCGCCATCATCATTACCATAATCATGACCATCATCATCAGCATCATCATCATCATAATCATGACCATCATTACCATCATGACCATCATCATCATCATCATCATCATCATCAGGTATGTGAAAGCATCACAGAACGCAACAGAAGCAAATTTGGATTCGCTGGAATATGGTTGCTGAAGGTGATGATGATGATGATGGTGATGATGATGATGATGATGATGATGATGGTGATGATGATGATGATGATGATGGTGATGGTGATGATGATGATGATGATGATGATGAGGGGGTGATGATGATGGTGATGATGATGATGATGATGACGATTATCATTATATATTTCAGAAAAAAAATTATTTTATTTCATTTCAATAAGGTGAAAGAAGATAATGATGATGACTACAAAGATATCAAAGATTCTAAATACCAGGTGGTTGTGGTGATGATTATGATGTGGTGATGATGATGATGATGATTAAGTGGTAATGGTGATTATGATGAATTGATGATGTTGATGAATTGATGATGTTGATGAATTATATTATGATATATTAACAATATAATGAATAGTAACCAATAGTTATTCATTACCAATAACCATTATATTACTCTTTTTATTATTATGATTATTATTTATTATCATTATTCCCTATTTTTTATTTTCATGATTTAATATTAATTTTTATTATTATTAATATTAATTATTTTTATTTTTATTATTACAGTTGGTAGATGGCTTTGACTACGCAGCTCTATACTTCACAGGGCCTGATATGTTCATAATGAAGTGATGATGATGATGGTGGTGGTGATGGTGATGGTGATGATGATGGTGGTGATGATGATGATGGTCTTGGTAGTGGTGGTGATGATGAGGTTAACAATGATGCTGATGATGAGAATGTTCCCGTTTTTTTCATGAGTTTCGGCAGTTTTTAACCAATAACTGTTTAATCTAAGTATATTATTATTATTATTATTAAATATTATTAAATATCATTATTATTATTAGATATTATAACTGTTTAAATGATTCCATAAAGTTATTCAAAAAGTTTCACTAAAGGAAAAACAGTCCATCAAGAAGTTAATTGGACGGAAAAGTCTTGTGTTTCTAGAAAGAAAAAATCCTGAAAAAAGAAATTTGATTTTCAATTTTGTTTTTTTGCGTAATCGCATTTAATTCAAAACAAAAAACAACAAAAATAAACATTGCATTTGATAACGTCATGTATTATTTTATTTTTCTAAGAGATCATACAAGCATTTGTTTGCTTCGATTTCTAAATTTATTTGCTTGCAAATAAACTAATTGTTTTGTTTTTGTTTTGTCATCGCCATATATATATAGTATATTACTATAGGTTTATGGTCACCACACATTTTTGAGAAAATGTTTTTATAAAAGTCGTCATAAAAAAATCCAAAGAATCTCAAAGAAGTTTATCGATTTTCTATTTTTATCCTTTCAAGTTTAAAAACCTATTCTATACTAATTAGACAATTACCAATTAATTGGATGGATATACTTATATTAAAACTTTATATGAATAAATTAAATTGAGAAAGAATTAATAAATGTGAATGGAAAAAGGGATTAATTAAAAATATGTTTCGTGTGTGTTGAGTGGAAAACTGCGTTGAAAGGTATACATATATATTCTATATTTCAGGAAAAAAAGATTTCTGTAAGCAAAAGTATATATACAATTTATTTACACATATAAAGTTTCAGAAATTCATTGCATGTCCTTTCTTGATCTTGAGGCTGTTAGTAAGACCACCAAGTAAAAAAGTCAAAAATGGTGAAAGAAGTTTGCACAAAGGTAGAAGTTTATTTAGTTTTAATAATATAAATTCATAATTATATTTTTATTGAGTGATTATGAATATGAGTTAATTGTAATTCAATTATCTCATTTTAGCCGGCCTGATATATGACATATATTATAATTATTATAATATATGTCATATATCAGGCCGGCTAAAATATAATATAATATAATAATTATATGTGTTGAAAATGGAGACGTGGAAAATAGCTTTAAAAATATAAATTATAAAACTGTAAAATATAATAATTCAAAGATAATGATTATACATTTAATAAAATATTTTTCCAATCTCAGAACATGTTTTATTAATTTATATTTTTTCAGTTATTTCCAAGGTGTCTGTTTTTTTGCATATTTGTTTTCAAATATAATTATAATTTAATTATTTCAAATATAATTCTAATTATCCTTTAATTATTTCAAATATAATTTTAATTATCATTTAATTATTTCAAATATAATTTAATTATCATTTAATTATTTCAATCAGGAAGCTTTGGACGAAGTCTTTGAGGAAGCTGGAGATAAAGTATTTTCAATATTATTAATAAATTTATTCACAATTATTATTTTTTTTATTTATTATTATTTTTATTTATTATTATCATTATTTATTATTATTTTTATTTATTATTATCATTATTTATTTTTATTTTTATTTATTATTATCATTTCTATTTAGTATTATCTTTCATCATCCTTCTCATTGTCAAGATTATACTTTTGTAGGCAGGAGTATTTTAGCTTTAATTATCATCATCATCATAACCACTGTCATCATCACAACCATCATACTAATCATCACAACCATCACCATCATCACAACCATCATAATCATCATATCCCCCATCATCATCATCACTACCATCCTCATCAACATAACCCCCATCACCATCATCACAACCATCATCATCATCATAACCCCCATCATCATCATCACTACCATCATCATCATCATACCCCCCATCATCATCATCACTACCATCCTCATCACTACCACCATCATCATCATCACTACCATCATCATAATCATCACAACCATCACCATCATCACAACCATCATAATCATCATAACCCCCATCATCATCATAACCATCATAATCATCATAACCCCCATCATCATCATAACCATCATAATCATCATAACCCCCATCATCATCATAACCATCATAATCATCATAACCCCCATCATCATCATCACTATCATCATCATCATCATCATCATCATCAGGTGGTAGCATTGGACTTTTATGCTACTTGGTGTAATCCGTGTCGTTACATTGCACCTAAGTTTCAGGTAATAATAATAATAATAATAATATATATAATAATAATAATATATATAATAATAATAATATATATAATAATAATAATATATATAATAATAATAATATATATAATAATAATAATATATATAATAATAATAATATATATATAATAATAAATATTATAATTATAAATATTATGATAATAAATATTATTATAATAAATATAATAATAATAAATATAATAATAATAACTTTTATTATAATAAATATTATAATTTTAAATATTATAATAATAAATATAATAATAATAAATATAATAATTATTTAAATAATTATAACGTTATGAATTAAATAGAAGGTTAATAATAAGGATAATATTGATATAAGTTTTTATAATTACAGTTTTATATTATATAGAAATAATAAAACAATAAGAATAAATAAAATAATAAAACAATAAGAATAAATAAAATAATAAAACAATAAGAATAAATAAAATAATAAAACAATAAGAATAAATAAAATAATAAAACAATAAGAATAAATATAATAATAAAACAATAAGAATAAATAAAATAATAAAACAATAAGAATAAATAAAATAATAAAACAATAAGAATAAATAAAATAATAATAAATATTATAATAAAAATAATCGATTTTACTTACTGTAGAGTACATTTGTCTTCTTGAATTGATGTGGTTGAAGTGGTTTTTAATTAATAAATCTAGAGTGCTCATCCATATAACAAATAATAATAATAATACTTTTATTTATTTATTTAAATAAATAAATTATAAATATGTATTATTATTTTAAATATTAATAATAATGTATTATATTGCTGATTATTATTCAAAAAGTCCAGTTTACAATAATAATTGTTATAATTAAAATGTTAATGTAGATATGATAATATATATACATATTTGAATAAAACAATTTTAACTTCCATATTATTATTTTATAAATATCATCATCATTATCAGGAGTTTTCTGAAAAATACCCCAATGTAATTTGTCTCAAGATTGACGCTGATCAAGCCGAGGTAATATTAATTTTATGTAATTAATAATTAATTCAAAATAATTATTAATTAAATTGATTAATTAATAATAAATAAAAAAATTCCATCAAATAATGGTTTAAATATTTTATCATTTAAATTATTATTGGCATTATTTTTATTTTTATTATCATTATTTTAATTGTTATCATTATTATTATTATTATTTATATTTTCTTTATTATTATTATTATTATCCGTCCTAGGACATAGTTGAGTCAATGAATGTGCAAGCTATGCCTACATTCATCTTCTTCAGGAATAAGATAGAGGTATCATCATCATCATCACCACCACCACCATCATCATCATCATCTCCACCATAATCATCACCACTATCATCATCATCACCATCATCATCATCGTCATCATCATCACTATCATCATCATCTCCACCATCATCATCATCACCACCACTATCATCATCAGGTGCACAGAATTATGGGCACCGACGCATCCCAGCTCGAAGAATGCTTCAAGAAGTTCAACTAAGAATCATTATCATAACCATAGTTGTAGTTGTAGTAGTAGTGGTAGTAGTAGTGGTAGTAGTAGTAGTAGTAGTAGTACTAGTAGCAGTAGTAGTAGTAGTAGTAGTAATAGTAGTAGTAGTAGTAGTAGTAGTAGTAGTAGTAGTAGTAGTAGTAGTAGTAGTAGTAATAGTAGTAATAGTAATAGTAATACTAATCACATTGCATTTTTCAAATAATTTTTTTAATCATGTGACTTCTTAATCAACCTCACTATTTAAACTCTTACGTTATGAGGGTTAATCAAATCATGATTATGATTTAGTATAACTGGATAGGGATTCTGTGAAATTTTGTTTCTAGATTTTATTTGATTATAGATTTAAACTGATTAAGCAAATCATGATTAACATTTTAATCAAATCATGTAATCGTGCTAATCATTGAGAACGTTTATTTATTATATATATTTTTTAAAAGTTTATTTATTATATTTTTTTTTAACGTTTATTTATTATATATATATTTTTAACATTTATTTAATATATATATATATATTTTGTTAAGTTTATTATATATATTTTTTAAACGTTTATTTAAATAATTCTTCGAGGTTTAATTTCATGAGTTTTTCATTCCCACAATTGCACCATCTCAAGTCCATTTCTCCACTTTATCAATTTCAACTATTAAAAAATAAATCCGTTTTTTCCAGCACCGCGTTCCAAATAAAACTCACACTTGGTGTCGAATTGAGTAAATTAGATTAGGGACAAAACGGATTTTGGTCCAAAAAAGTATAACGTCCATCTATCCCAAAAACCTCCTTGGTTCACAACCCTACAACGACCACAACACGTTATGTATCCGTCATTAATGGTGAAGAAGAAAATGGATCGGTTAATTTTAATTTAGGAACTGGCTACGGGTCCGTCACATAAACAGCTATATCTATAAACAGCTATATATATATATAATAATATAATATAACTTATAATAAATAACGCTTTTTTTTAGTTGATTTTTTGGACGTTTATACAAACAACTTTGAAATTATTTGGCTGTTTCTTTGTTTATAAAATAAATTTTAACAGTTTCTAAAAGATCAATAAAATATATTTATGCAACTTTTTTATAATTAAAAATAATTTTTAAATAAAATCTTTAAATAAGTGTTCCTTACAAACTGCTGTGGGAAAAACGTCTTTCGACCATGTTTTAGAGATTTCCCGAACAGGTTTTTAAAGATTTTTCTATGTAGTTTTATGGGATCAATTAGGGTCGATGTGCTACTGTTACATGTGTTGTTGTTACATGTGCTACTGTTACATGTGCTACTGTTACATGTGTTGTTGTTACATGTGCTACTGTTACATGTGTTACTGTTACATGTGTTGTTGTTACATGTGCTACTTTTACATGTGTTATGGTTACGTGTGTTATGGTTACGTGTGTTGTTGTTACATGTGCTACTGTTACATGTGCTACTGTTACATGTGTAACTGTTACATGTGTAACTGTTACATGTGTAACTGTTACATGTGTAACTGTTACATGTGTAACTGTTACATGTGTAACTGTTACATGTGTAACTGTTACATGTGTAACTGTTACATGTGTAACTGTTACATGTGTAACTGTTACATGTGTAACTGTTACATGTGTAACTGTTACATGTGTAACTGTTACATGTGTAACTGTTACATGTGTAACTGTTACATGTGTAACTTTTACATGTGTTACTGTTATATGAAGAGAAAAGTGCAGACTTTGAAAGGTCCTTGGTTCAAGTGCAACCAATGCCCTAGTAACCCAAAGGCGCAAATGAAAATATGCAGCCTAAGTGGCCTGGAAGCCCGTTCGGGTTATACGCCACTATAATAAATATTTTTTCACTTCGCAAAGGGCGCTATACAAATACTGAGGGATCGATTGATTGATTAATTAACGCTTTTGAATTAAAGTGGAGATCGTAGTTTTAGTCTTTATAAATACTTTTAAATATTTCACATGCGTTGTTTTTTTTATTTTGAAATTTTTTTTGTTGCAAATAATTTAAAAACTATCAAGTTACATACATGCAGATACCTCAACACATAGAAAAACAAACACAGATAAAACCATCCATCTGCACACACAAGAACCCACACCCATCCATCCACTTACAGTGTAAGTCTTACACCACACATAACCACCCCCACACCTTCTCCCCCCCCCCACACATCCCTGAAACACACACACACACACACACAAACCCACACACACACACAACCCACAACCCACACACACCCACACAAACCCAAACGAACACACACACACACACACAAACACATTTTGTAATACTATTTATTCTTTATATAAT
This sequence comes from Piscicola geometra, assembly GCA_943735955.1. Classification (NCBI taxonomy): domain Eukaryota; kingdom Metazoa; phylum Annelida; class Clitellata; order Hirudinida; family Piscicolidae; genus Piscicola; species Piscicola geometra. The sequence continues at coordinate 1,634,631 of OX030971.1, read as the reverse complement.
TTTTGTGTTAAATTCACTTTTTCTCGCCTTAATTACTAAACTGAGTTTTTTTATTTCCAATTTTCATCACTTTTATTAGTTTAACAAATTTTTTTGCAAAACAAAAAAATCTGAATAAACTTAATTGAAAAAACTGAAAAATCGAATAAATAATTTAATATAATTTTTATGGAATTCACTTATATTTTTAAAAAAGCAATTTTACCACAATCACAAATGAAAAGTTAAATACATGTACAATTATATATATACATATAATATATTTAATATTATATTATATATATTTACATATATATGTATAATTGATAATTTTAGTTAGTTTAGGTAACGCTTTCGAATTTGATGAAAGAACGATAAAGAAATTGAACAATTTTATTATTTATTTTTTCATCTTTATTGAATATAATATAAATGAATTGTTAATATTTTATAAGTTTTATTATTGAAAATAGTTTACTAATTTATTATGGGTTTCATCTTCAAATTTCCTTTTAATCTCTGCAGCGTTTCAAATGTTGTAGAAGACATCATCTTCGTTGTCCCTCGCCCTTGAGTAATCTGTATATGATTAATTAATTAGTTGGTATTCAATCCATCCATCCATCCACCCATCCATCCATCCATGCATCCATGCATCCATCCATCCATGCATCCATCCATCCATGCATCCATGCATCCATGCATCCATCCATCTATCCATCCATCCATCCATCCATCCATCTATCTACTCACCATTCTTTCTTTTACCAATAAATGTTCTTCTTTTTTCTACATTGGTAGCTTCTCCCTTCATCCTTCCATCCATTCTCCTTTCATCCATCATCCGTCCATCCATCATCCTTCCATCCATCCTCCTTCCATCCATCATCCATCCATCCATCATTCTTCCATCCATCCTCCTTCCATCCATCATTTTCTCTCCTTCTCTGTTATCTTGGTTGGAAAAGAAGGAAAGGTTTGAAAGGGAAAAATCATAAAAATGATGATGATGATGATTAATATCAAGAATAAGAATAATAATACTAATAATAAAGAGAAAAAAATATTAATAATAATTTTAATTATTTAAAACTCCCATCCCTTCCCTTTCCACCCACCCACCCACCCACCTACCCACCCACTCATCCACCCACCCACCCACCATCACCTCTTTTCCCAATAAATGTCCGTCTCTTTTCAAAAAGATGGTCCAATGTGTCGCCATTGTACTTTTCTTCCGGAATTTGGTCCGTCATTTCTTTTTGGTTTGTTAGGAGAAATGTATGAAATAGAATATCGGTTTTTTGGCGAATAGATGTTTGGTTTTATTTAATAGCTTAAATAATAATTTAGTTTAGTTTAGTTTAAGGAGTTAAACCACGCAGATCTTTTGACCTCTATAATGGTTATAATATATTAAATCATTTAATTTCTAGCATTTTGCTTTTTACACAATTTACTCAATAGACTCATTTTCTTATAATATTTCTACAATAATAATAATATTTCTACAATAATAATAATATTTCTACAATAATAATAATATTTCTAAACTAATAATAATATTTCTACAATAATAATAATATTTCTAAACTAATAATAATATTTCTACAATAATAATAATATTTCTAAACTAATTATAATATTTCTACAATAATAATAATAATGCAATAATAACAATAATAATAATAAAAGAAACAACTAAAGAAATGTAAATTTTTTGCATACTTAATTCAACTTTTAAAATGTTTAAAATTTATTTATTCCCTAAACACACACAAAAACCTGCAGGAACAGCTACAAACAGACAAGTCAACAAAATTGCCACCAAATATGTCCGGTAAAAAATCATTCTTTCTTTTTTGAAGTTGAAAAAACAAAAAAAGAAACCTGTAAAAAATTGTTGATAATAACAAAAACAATAATATTATTATTAATATTAATTTAAATTTAATAATTAAGAGCATTATTTTAGTGGCGTAAAACCCGAACGGGCTCCGAGTCTACTTAGACTGCATATTTTCATTTGCGCTCATGGGTTACTAGATCTATTAAAATGGCCAGTGAATTTTCAAAGCCAATTAAGAATTGAAATAAATAATTAGAATAATAATAATAAATTCAAAGGTTACTTTTTTTTCTTTCCAATTTCGAAAGTCAAGCCAACTTGAGAAAAACTTCCAAACTGAGACAGCCTTCATCCTATTTATATACTCGTCTTTCAGTTATTTTTATTTTATTTTGTTTTATTTATTCGCCTTTTATTTCTTTATGCTTTGGGCTCAACCAGAAAAAAATTATGCCAGGTCATCATCATAATCATCATCATCTTACTTACCAACATCATCCCCATCATCATCATTATTTTCATCACCATCATCCCCATCATTATCATCATCATCATCATCATCATCATCATCTTACTCACTAACATCATCCCCATCACCATCATCCCCATCATCATCATCATCATCATCACCACCACCATCATCATCATCATCATCATCATCCCCATCATTATCATCATCATCATCATCCCCATCATCATCATCATCATCATCATCACCACCATCATCACCACCATCATCATCACCATCATCATCATTATCATCATCATCATCATCACTTAGACCTATTTCATGAAGTTAGTCCCATCAATTGCAATTACAATACAACAGACTCGTTTTTATGATCTATTACAGACGTCTGTTGCTGGTTAGATGTCCTTAAGTATTCCGATTTGCCGCGTTTTAATTTAATTAAAATGTATTCCGATTTGCCGCAATTTAATTTAATTTAATTTAATTAAAATGTATTCCGATTGCCGCAATTTTCAATAATATAATTATAATTTCAAATATAACTTATAAACTTTTATATTATTCTATTTCTTCTTCGTTTCATTATTTTTTTCTTAAATCTGTAACAATTCATAATTGTTTTTTCGTAATATTTATTTAAAATATGATAAAAAGCGATTTTTAAAGTATTTAATTTTTGCAATAAAACTTTAGTTCATTTTTAACTTTTCCAATCTCAAAACATTCTAGAAGTTACGCCGTCATTTATTCTATTCATTTATTGAATAAATTTCATTTATTTCGCGATTTAAAACATTTAAAACTAAACTAAGTTAGCTTTTGAATATTTTTTTGCTTTTATAATTAATTGTTAAAATATTATTATTTATAAATAATGAAATTTATACTAAATTATTTAATATTACTTTATATATATATTTATGTTTTTATTAATATTTTAATTAATTTATTCACAGAGATGTTGCTCACAAGAATTACATTATTTACTTCAAAAATTGGAAGTGTGTCAAACTCTCTTTCCAGGTCACAATAATAATAATAATAATATAAATAGTATTATTATTCTTATTATTAATTAATATCATTAAGTCTTAATGATATCAATTAATAATATAATAAATAACATAAATAATAATAATTAATTAAGATTAAATTAATTTGATTTCACACCGATTTATCAAAAAAATTGTAGAATTAAAATTTAAATGAATAAACTTTTCAAAATAAACAAAAAAAAGTTAAAACAACAATACTAAAAAACTAAATAAATAATCTATAATATTGAAATGAAATAAATAATAATATTATTAAGACATTAATTAACCACAGGTTCCGAAGCTATAGTACAAAGAATAATGTATTTGGTAGGGTTGGAGTGGCTAAGGAAGGTAAGGAGGGGAAGAAAAATTTCTTTGTGTTTTGGAGGGGGGGGTGCTGATGATGATGATGATGGTGGGGGTGTTGATGATGGTGATGATGGTGGTGATGATGATGATGTTGATGATGGTGATGATGATGGTGGTGATGATTATGATGATGATGGTGGGGGGAGGGGGTGTTTATGATGGTGATGATGATGATGGTTGTTTTTGAATGATCAGGACGTAAAACTCTGAAGGAAAGGATTATGGCCCCTGCTAAAGATCAAGGTGTCTTAATATCATTATCATCATCATTATTATCATCATCATCATTATCATCATCATCACCACCACAATCACTATCACCAGCATCATCATCATCATCCTCACCATAACCACCCTCATCCCAACCACCACCAATCATCATCATCATCACAGACTTCCTGATTGGAAAGGCTGTATTGGGTGGTTCATCGGTTGTGGCACTGGGTGCCTTGTGCTATTACGGGATGGGTCTATCCAATGATATTGGAGCCGTGGATAGAGCTGCGTGAGTGATGATGATGATGATGGTGGGGGTGATGATGATGATGATGATGATGGTGGGGGGGGTGGGTGATAGGGGGGTGATGATGATGGGGGTGGGTGATGGGGTGGTGATGATGATTATGGTGGGGGGTGTGATGATGATGATGGTGGGGGGGGTGATGATGATGGTAAGGGGGGGTGATGATGATGATGGTGGGGGGATGTGATGATGATGGTGGGGGGGGGGGGTGAT
>OX030971.1:1617689-1625189 GCA_943735955.1 Piscicola geometra | reverse complement strand
TGTTACGCGGGCGAAAGTGGATGTTTCTGTGGTCTGAAGTGGCCGCCCCGGCAGGAAAAGTGCTACATGGGACTCACCCCGCTGAGGTTTTCCACCGACCAAGACTTGTTCCCCGTCACTCCCCTTGGATTCAAAAATGTCGCATTGGGGGTGAGACTATCTGCGGAGAAGAAGAAGGAGGGGGAGGGGAGGAGGAGGAGGGATGAAGTGGAAAAGAAGGAAGACGTTGGAATAGAGAAAAATAGAATGTTTCAGGAAATAGATAAAAAAACGAAAAGTGACTTGAAAGAAAACGCGAGAATAAGAAGGGTGATTCAAGATGAGAATGAAGAAAAGGAAATTGGAATGGTGATGGTTGTACCAGAGGTGAGTGTAGAGATGGAGGAATCGACAGAGGAAGAAGAAGAGCCATCGATCCAAACTTTGCCAGTACCTGAGACTGTTTCGACCGCCAAAAAATCGTTTGGTGAATCAGTCAAGCCGCCAGTGAAAAAGAATCTCAGAGGGAGAACCGCGAAAAAAAGTTTGGAAGAGCAAGAGAAGGCGGTTGCTAAGGTTTAAGTTGATTTTAAATTTTTTTAAATGTTGGAAATTAACTTTAAACAAAGAAATATTGTTTATATTCGGTTAAAGTCGATTTGTAAAATTTAAAATATGAAAAATAAAGTAAAAATAGAAGAATACAATTTATTTCCCGTGTTTGGCAGAAAAAAAGTGATAAAGGATCTATCACAGCAGTTAGAACTATAGAAATATAATTTATACACAATATTTAGTTAAAGTTAATTTAAAAAAATTCTAAATAAGAAAAATAAATTAGAAATAAATCAAAATGATTTACTTTCCGTATTTGCCAGAAGAAAAGTGACGGTGGTTCTGCACCCGCTGTTAAAGTTAGCCTGGGCCAAAATGAAGAAACGATTTTTATAGAAAGAAATTTGGAAGCGGAAAAAGCCGAATTGGTTGAACCAAAAAAGACTGAATCTTCTGAGAAGAGTGTAGGAAGGGAGAATGGTGGAGATAAAGAAGAAATAAAAATTGTAGAAAAGGACAGCAGAAAGTATTGGTTTGACATGTGGAACAAACAGAACGAGGGGGTAGGAAAAAAAAAAGAGAGAGTCGATAAGAGAGGGGTTTTGGAAGCGTTTGAAGAAAAGGAGAAAAAACCAAGTCTGGGAAATAAAGCTGAAAAAAAGAAGCACGCGAAAGAAGAAAAAGGCAAAAAAATTAAAGATGTAAAAAAAGAAAATTCTAACGAAGAAAAAGCTCTTGAAATAGATGGTATAGACGCCAAAAAGAGTTTTGATAAAAAAAGTGGAGATAATTTTTTAAAAGAAAGTGACGCGAAGAACAGTAAGTCCAAAAATGACAAAGCGAAAGTCTCGGGAACTGTTGGCATTTTTGGAGACGAAAAAATCGAATCCTTGGAAAAACTTGGTCTGCCTAAAAAAGAAAAAAAAGAAAAAACTAGTAAACAATTTGAGCTTTGGGGAAAAACGGCTGGAAGGGTGAAAAAGAAAACTGGCACCAGTGAAGATTCCAACTTTCTGGGACTAGAGGGCCAAAAAGAGAAAAAACTAACATTTGAAGGCGAAGTACAAAAAAGTGAAATACAAGACATAAACAAAGAAGAAGCTTTGCTTGAGAAGGAAGTTGTTGAAAAAAACGAAAAAAAGAAGAAAAAGAGTAAAAAAAGCTCGAATAAAGAAGAAAGAAAGTCGAAAAACGAAAAAACTGAAGTTATCGAAATAGTTGAGACTGCTGAAGCTGAAAATGATGATAAGGCTAAATCAAAAGAAAATGAGCGAAAAAAATTCGAATTTTGGAAAAAAAGTCTCGGAAAAAAGCTGTCAGAAAACGTTATGAAAAACGAAGAATCCAATATTGTATCCGAAGATGAAAAAAAGCCGCAAACGGAGAAAGTGGAAAAGAAAAAAAAGATTGAAAAAGAGAAAAAAAACACGAAGAAAAAATCAAGTGAAGAATACTTAACGAAAGAAAATTCACTCCAAAATGATAATTTGGACCAGAAAAAAGCGAAAAAAAAGAAAATTACAAAAAAGACTTCAAATGAAAAACCCGTAAAAAAAGATGTTTATTTTTCTGAGGGCTCGGAATCTTCATCGAATTTTGTTTATCCCAAAAAAGGTGGTGGTGGAACTGGAAAAAAGAAGTTACCTGAGACTGCAAAAGAGGAAAACCCGCCAGAAAAAGAAAGCAAAATAAGATTTCAAGATGAAAGGAAGATGTCCCGATACACAAGAAAAGATTCTAGATTTACGAGAAACGACCAAAGATCCAAATATGTGAAACCGGAAAGACCTCAAATGATGAGATTGTCGGATTACAAAATAAAAAATATAAATCCGGGGGCAGGAACCAAAAAAACCAAAAAAAATTTCAATCCACACGCAAGATTTGCACTTTTTCCAGAAGTTCCAGAAACTTGGAAGATATTCGGGGATATGGTGCAACCGTTCGGAAATTTGGGAAAAGAAAATAACTCGAAAAAGTCCGAAAGTTTGCTGAATGCCGAATTGGGGGTGTTGAATAGCGAATTGGCTGATGTTTTAGAAAGAAAGTTGAAACATTTAGAAGGTTTTGATGAAAGAAAAAAAGAAAAAGTTTTTGAAAAAGAAAATGAAGGAGAATTTTTTGACAAAAATAATAATGAAGTTTTTGAAAGAAATAAAAATATAGAAAAGAATTCCCAGACTGATTTTGTAAAAAGCCAGTCTACAAAAATCTGCAGAAAAAATGAGAAAAATGAAATACTCGAATGGCTGAAACAAAATGAAAAAATATTTTGCAAATCATTGGAAAACAGGGAAAATGGGAGTTTTGGGGATGAGAAAAAAACTTTTTACAAAAAGACTTCGAGGAAAAATATCAGTTTAAAAATAGAAAATTCTCTTACTTCACTCAGTGTCGAATGTGGTTTCAGTAACTTAAATGTCGGATCCGACGAAGATGCTGAATTACTGAGCAGTTTCAATTCTATTTCTTCTTTTTCGCAATTTTCTTGTGAAAATGTAAAAAATAATCCGTCCAAAAAAAATAAATTTTTTATTCGGCCAAAAAGGTATTTGAAGGAAGCTTCATATACAAGTTGGTCCCCTAGAAGTAGGTCATCTATAAATCTTGAAAGTAGGTCATTGCCTTCACCACAAAGGTCCGAGACTCAAAAGCTTGTTTCTTACTGGCACGAACGTTTGGCAGACTTCAAAAATGCTTTATGCCACTTGCCCGAGACCGAAGTACCAGCAGTTGAGGCGGGAGGATTTGGAGCAGTTGGCAGAAGAGGGAGAGGGGTCGCTTGGAACGGCAGGAAGTGTCGAGGTGTCAGCATGGAAGTTGAGAACTGGAGGTTGATTGTTTTTGAGATGAAGGTCAACGAGAAGATGAAAGAACGGAATGCTTTGTTGGTGGAGGAAAACAGAGAATTATTACGTAAAAAAGAAGAAATTTTGGAAATTCAAGAAGAATTGAAAATGATTCCAGGAGATGTGGAAAGCAATAGTTTCAGAGATGAGCCGAATGAAGATGCAAAATCCTGGCTTTCAGAGAAAAAACAACAAATTTATTCGTTTGAAAAGCGAGATGAAAAAATAAATATTCCACAGCCACTAAAGGGGACGATAAAAGAAGAAAGCAAAGATAAAAATGATAAAAATGGAAAAAATAATTTAAATTATGGAATTGGAAATAAAAGTCCTGTGTCAGAAGCTTTTCCGAGATGTGTTCCGTTTCTCGGAATTAATGAGAAAATATCGGACAAAGGAGAAACAACTGACAGCAAAGAGGGTAGTACTTATAGTGAAATAACCAGTGCAAACACAATTAACTCGGAAATATTTGAAAATTCGGCTAAAATGAGGTGCGAAAATAATGTGAAGTGTGGTGATTTGATGGAAGTTATTGAGGGTGGTGGGAAGGTCGATTTTATTAGATTAAAAAATAATGAGGATGATGAAGAAGATGGGGAGAAGGATGATGGTGATGATGAAGATGATGATGACGATGCTGATAATGATGATGATGCTGATGATGATGAGGGTGTTGCTAAGAATTGCACTTTTAACAAAAAGAATGTAAATAAGAAAAAGGATGGAAAGAAGGGAGATGGGGGAAAAGAACAAGGTGGTTCTGATGATGATTTTGAGGCAGAAATCTTTAATGAACTGTACAAAGTATTTAAAAACTTTCAAAGTCAAAGTCCCGAGTAAAATGAATTCTAAATATAATAATAATAATGATAATAATAACAAGAATAAAAAATAAAACTGAAAAAAAAACACAAAAAAAACGTTTCGATACTTTTCTTATTTATACAACCGCTGGAAGCGATAACTATTTCATGATTATATTCAAATAGATTTTATTGTTCGAAAAAAATCATCAAAAAATATTTACTGAAAAGTTTTTCTAGATTCTCTTCGGCACGACAGCCTTCGCCCCGAATCCAGCTGAAAAATAAAAATAAAACTGGCATCATCATCATCATCATCATCAACATAATTATCATAATTATCATCATCATCATCATCAACATAATTATAATTATTATCATCCTCTACATAATCATCATCATCATCATCGTCGTCGTCATCATCATCATCATAACCTCTTAGCATGAATTGTCTGTATCTTGGATAAACGTAACGGTCAGATAAAGCGCCTGGTGGTGATAGTAGTAGTTGTAAAAATAAAAATAAAAATAATAAAATAAATAAAAATAGAAAAAATTACTATATTGGTGTGTAATACGAACAGGTTTTTAGACGGATGATGAGGATGATGATGATGATGATGATAATGATGATGGCTATGAAGATGATGATGATAATGAGGATGATGAAGAAGACGATGATGATGATGACGATGATGATGATGAAGACGATGATGATGATGATGATGATGGAGGTAGTGATGATGACGATCATGATGATGATGATGATGATCACCTCGGATTCGGAACAGACTGACACAACAAATGATGACGAAGAGGAAGAGAGACACACTCGGAACTATGTAGGTGAGGAGGTGGACTGTGGGAGTTTTCTGTTCTGTGTGGGGGTGATGGGGTGGTGGGGTTGGGTTGTTTGGAGGGTGGGGTTGGGGAGGGGTGGTTGGAGTTGGTTAGATTGGGGGAGGGGTGGTTGGGTTGTTTGGGGGGTGGGGGTTGAATTGGGGGGCGGTGGGGTTAGTTGTTGGGGTTGGGTTGTTGGGGGGGTGGTTGGATTGAATTGGGGGGTTGGGGGATGGAGGGTTGAATTGGTTTGGGGGGTGGGGTTGTTTGGTTAGTGGTTGGGGGTTGGATTGGATTGGGTGGTTGGGATGAAGAGTGTGGTTGGGTGTTGGTGTGGTTGGAAGATTGTGATAGTGTAGAGGTTTTAAAACCATTTTTGTGGTTTATTAGTAGTGGTGTAGTGTTGTAGGGGTTTGTTGTGGTGTGGTGTGGTATTGTTGTGATGTTATGTTGTTGTGAGATTGTGTTGTTGGGAAGTGTGGTTGTAAAAAAAACCGTATTGGGAAATTGTAGTGGTGTAGTCTAGCTTTGAAAGATGTCATAATGTTGTTGGAAGTTTTCAAGAATTTAGATTTGTGTGTGTGTGTGTATGTGTGTGTGTGTGTGTGTGTGTGTGTGTGTGTGTGTGTGTGTGTGTGTGTGTGTGTGTGTGCGTGTGTATATGTGTGTGTGTGTATGCGTGTGTGTGTGTGTGTGTGAGTGTGTATGCGTGTGTGTGTGTGTGTGTGTGTGAGTGTGTGTGCGTGTGTGTGTGTGTGTGTTGAGAAGAATTTATTCTCATCCCTTAAACACCTCACTAACTCGTTTGCGGAAGTCCTTGAAAAACACATTTGTTTCCCAACAAATCGAAATGTAACTTGCATGAACAGGAAAAATTACCTATGTGGTGGTGGTGGTCATAGTAATGATGTAATCGTCATCATGATCATCATAATCGTCATCAGCGTCATCAGCATCATCATCATCATCACATCATCATCATCCTCACCATCATCACCCCCACCATCATCATCATCATCATCACCACCATCATCATCATCACCATCATCACCCCCACCATCACCATCATCATCATCATCATCATCATCATCATCACCATCATCATCACCACCATCATCATCATCATCATCATCACCACCATCATCATCATCATCATCATCATCATCATCAACCTTTGGTATTCTCACACATCGAGTTGACATCCCTACAAGCATCCGGAGATTCGCATTCGTCAATGTCTGAAAACAAAAGTTAAGATATCGATGCTATATGGACTGCATGCTGATGATAATGATCCAATCATTATCATCAGCATGATTATTTCCATACTGAATATCAATATAAACAGGCAGCCAGGGCGCGGCGATCTGCTGCAAATTTTGGACGGGGGGGGGGGGGGGGGGGGGGGAAAGGGAGGGACGGGGAGGGGGGGGGGCTCTACCCAGCATGGGTGACGATCCTGGTGGAGGTTCTGGGGTCCCTGTCCCCACTTAAAAAAACATTTCTAACTTTCTATTTTGATACTAATATTAAGTAAGCAAAGAATAGTTACGTTTTAGACAGCTACCACTATAACTACACATACTCACAATGTATAACTATAGAAACATTCTGTTTCAAGCCATAGTTGACGATTTTTTTGACGATTTTTTTTTTCTCAAAACAAGAGTTTTTAAATGTTTTTTTGAAAAGTCGGGGGGGTCCAAATGAAGACGGATCCTCTCACTACCATTCAGGTAGCGTTTGCAAATTTTTAATACAATTTAATTTTTTTCATTTATATTTTCAAACATCCAATCTCAATTATTAATTTTTAAATTTATCTATTCTCCTATCCCATTCACTCCCATCCAAACCCTTTCCATCCACCCATCCCATCCATCCATCCATCCTCCTATCCCATTCACTCTCATCCCATCCCATCCATCCAAAACCATCCCATCCAAACCCGTCCCATCCTCCCATCCCATCCCATCCCATCCCACTCCATCCCATCCCATCCCACCTTCACCTTCCCATCCCACCTTCACATCCCATCCATCCCATCCCACCTTCACATCCCATCCCATCCCATCCTCCCATCCAATCCCACCTTCCCATCCCACTCCATCCCATCCCATCCCATCCCATCCCACCTTCACATGTATTTATCTCGAGTTGGAAGCCAGCCTTGCAGACGCAAGTGAAGGAACCGATTGAGTTTGAGCACTCTCCATTCGACAGAGTTCCACACACACTCTCTTCCAGGCATTCGTTTATGTCTTGGTGGTGGTGGTGGTGGTTGGGGTGGTGGTGGGTTGGTAGTAGAAGTAGGTAGTAGTAGTAGTAGTAGTAGTAGTAGAAGTAGTAGTAGTAGTAGTAGTAGTAGTAGTAGTAGTAGTAGTAGTAGTAGTAGTAGTAGTAGTAGTAGTAGTAGTAGAAGTAGTAGTAGTAGTAGTAGTAGTAGTAGTAGGAGTAGTAGTAGTAGTAGT
>OX030971.1:1585189-1612689 GCA_943735955.1 Piscicola geometra | reverse complement strand
ATTTAATTATCTAATAATTAATTATCTTATTATTTAATTATCTAATAATTAATTATCTTATTATTTAGTTATCTAATAAGTAATTATCTTGTTATTTAATTATTTAATAATTAATTATCTTACTATTTAATTATCTAATAATTAATTATCTTATTAGTTAATTACCTAATAATTAATTATCTTATTATTTAATTATCTAATAATTAATTATCTAATTACAAGTGCCCCACCTATGCATTTTTTCTTGTCGTTCCTCGCATTCTCAAAGCCCGCCAAGCACAAGCATTCATACGCGCCTGTGAAGAGAATACGAAATAATTATAATTATAATTATAAAAAGTATAGTTATAATGATAATAACTATAACTGTAAATAATATAAAAGTTTATTACTATGAATAATATAGATATCTCTATAATTATTAACATTAGAATTATAAATCTTTATCATTATGAATTTTATTATAAGGCTGATTAATACCAGTATTATGATGATGAATACCAGTATTATGATGATAAATACCAGTATTATGATGATGAATATCACTATTATGATGCGAAATATTATTATATTTGGAATAAAACCTATTATATATTATAATAATAAAACAATTTATATTATTATAATATGATTAACATAATAATAATTATATTACAAAATTCTATTATAAAAATTATATTACAACATTTTATTATAATAATTATAATACAACATTTTCATTATTATAATTATGATTAATATAATTATACTTCAAATAAAAGTATTATTTTTCTCACCTTTGGTGTTCTTACAGCCCTTCGACCCATCTCCACAAATACTTTTGTTTTTGGCGCATTCATTAATATCTGATGAGTAGAATTTATAGAATTTATGTATTATTTAATATAAATATTGTTTATTATTTAATATAAATATTGTTTATTATTTAATATAAATATTGTTTATTAATTAATACAGTATTGATTTATTATTTAATATAATATAAATTTTAGTTAATATTTAAAATAAATTTTGTTTATTATTTTATATAGTATTTATTTATTATTTCATTTAGATTTTATTTATTTTGTATTGATAACATTTACTTTTAAATTACGACTAGTTTTATGTTGAAATTTTTATATAAATTAATTTTTTAAATATTAATGAATTATAAAAGCATTATTTTAATTATAAAATCACTAATTAAATATAAAAAATTAATTAATTATAAAAAAATTAATTAATTATGAAAAAGTAATTAATTATAAAAATATTTCTTAATCATAAATAAATTAATTAATTATATGATCATTAATTAATTATAAAATCATTAATTAATTATAACACTATTAATTATAACACCAGTAATTATAAAACCATTAATTATAACACCATTAATTATAACACCAGTAATTATAACAGCATTAATGAATTATAAAATCATTAATTAATTATACCATCATTAAGTATAAAACCATTAATTAATTATAAAATCTAATACCCAAACAGCTTGTTAAGCTTGTGCTAGGAATATATCCACTTTTGCAAGAGCATTTATAGCCACCTATGTGTTTGTATGGTGAAATACAAAAATATAAATTCTATATTTGTATATATTGAAATTGTATATATAAAAATTGTACATATATATATATATATATATATATATATATATATATATATATATATATATATATATATATATATATATATATATATATATATATATATATATATATATATATATATATATATATATATATATATATATATATATATATAAATTGTATATTTGTATACAAATAAATTTTATACTTGTATATATAAAACTTTTGTATTTTTAATATAAAAATTGTGTATTTATATATTAGGGTTTATTGGGTGAAAAGGGGGTGGTTGAAAACAGATTGGGTGGGAGGTGCATCAGCTTTTTATTTATTTAAATATTAATACTACTACTGATAAAAATAATAATAATTATATATAAACTAATTTTGGTTTTATTATTATTGTTTTTATCATCATCATCACCATCATCATCATCATTAGCACCATCATCATCATCGCCATCATCATCATCATCATCATCATCAGCATAGGTATCTTCATCATCGCCATCATCATCATCATCATAGGGATCATCATCATCATCATAGGGATCATCATCATCATCATCACCTGGCGTATTCAGACAAGACGTAGAACCTTCTCCACAAATATTAGCATCCCTAAGACACTCATTTACGTCTAGTTTGTTAATTTATACATTTTATTATTAATTAGTTAATCAATTAATTCAACGAATTATTTTCTAGTTAATTAATTAATTTAACGAATAATTATCTAGTTAATAAATAAATTTAACGAATAATTATCTAGTAATTAATCAATTTTACGAATAATGAGTTACTTAATTAAATAATATAATTATCAATTAACTATTTGATAAATAAATTACTTAATCAATTTTTTTTAAAAGAATTAATTAAGTACTATAATTGATCATTTAAATATTTAGTTATTGTTTAAAATATAATTTTTTTTAAATTGATTGATGAACATTATAACTTATGAAGTAATCTTATTATGTTAAATATTAATTTTAACGAAAAAATTGAAATTAACGAAAAATAGAAAAATGAGTTTATTCCTTATAAATACCTATACAAGTTCTCCCGCCCCTTGATTCCTCGTAGCCCTTTGTGCATGAGCAAACATATCTTCCTGTATGTGTGTGTGTGTGTGGGTTTGTGTGTGTATTTGTGTGGGTTTGTGTGTGTGTGTGTGTTTGTGTGTGTGTGGTGTGTGTGTGTGTGTGAGCGTGCGTGTGTGGGTTTGTGTTTGTTTGTGTGCGTGTGTGTGCGTGCGCGCGTGAGCGTGCGTGTGTGTGCGTGTGTTTGTGTGTGTGTGGTGTGTGTTTGTGTGTGTGTGTGTGTGTGTGTGTTTAGCAACCTGTACAGCTGTATTCCTTCCCTTGGCACTCCCTACAACTCCTCACCCTCCATGAATTATACCCCTTTGGTTTAATTTGAGCGTGGTTTCCTAAAAAATCGATTTAATTTTAAATTTAATTTTTTATTTATTGGTTTCTTGTAAAATAAATTAAAATCTTAAATCTAATTGAATATTTAATTGATAAAAAAAGTTTAAATCAATTTGAAGTATAATTTTCATTTAATTTATCCATTCGCTAATTGAATATTCTGGTTTTACTGACAAATTTAATGATAAATTGGAGTACAGATAATCAAAAATTTTAAAAAAACAAAAAGCCAGTTTTAGTTTTTTTTATGCATTATTTGGTTTACCAAAGAAGCTCAAGAAAACGACGAGAAAGATTGTGGAGGGGATCATTTTCTTTTTGATTTTAGATATAATTTTTTTTTCTTCAAATTGTTTTAATGACTTAATTGCATATGTGGAATTAATTAATTGTGTTTAATTAAATTGAAAACTCCAGTAATTAATTGGAAAAAATTGAAATTAAAATTGGAAGGTTTAAGACTTAAACTTTAAGTCTTAAACTTAAACTTTAAGATTTTGAATGTTTATTTTTTATAGTGTTCATGACGTTTAGATGCAACAAAAGTTAAATTCATTTTTTTCTAAAAATTAATTTTATTTTCTATTTCATGATTTCCATTTAAATGTTTAAACAATTATTTTTCATATTCTGCAAAAATATTTTATTTCAAACTGGCTTGAGGTTGATAAACAAAACTAATTAATAAAAACTTATATATTATATAATATATTATATATATATAATATTATATATATAATATATTATATATATAATATATATAATATATTATATATATAATATACTAAATATATAATTTATTATATATATAATATATTATATATATAATATATTATATATATAATATATTATATATATAATATATTATATATATAATATATTATATATTATAATTATATATTATAATTATACTATAATTATATAATTATATTATAATTATATAAAAAGTTATATATTTAATAAATTTTTTATTATTAGTATTTGTCGGAATTCGAATTACTTGTTTCAAAATATAAATAAAAATAAATAATGCTAATAATAATACAGACAATGGTTTTTTAAATTCAATAAAAGGTTAAGCAAGTTGTTAAGTGAAGCCGAAAATCCTTCAATCGGCTGTTTATCTATTGACTTGTTCGTCTCTTTAATCTTTTCCCACTTTTTTATTTTTATTTTTCCATTCTTAATCTTGGTTTCACATTAAATTGTAATTAATTTTTGTGCGTTTTTATTAGTTTATTTAATACTTACCCCCCTCCCCCCTTTTTATTTTAGATTGATGCATTTTCTGGTAAAATTAACCTTCAACTACAAGAAATTTATTTATTTGAATATTCATTCAACCCGACTCTTTTTTCCTCCTCCTCCCCTCCCCCTCCTTCTTCTTTTCCGCAGATAGTCTCACCCCCAATCCGACATTTTTGAATCCAAGGGGAGTGACGGGAAACAAGTCTTGGTCGGTGGAAAACCTCAGCGGGGTGAGTCCCATGTAGCACTTTTCCTGCCGGGGCGGCCACTTCAGACCACAGAAACATCCACTTTCGCCCGCGTAACACAGGCATTCCTCGGGGCAAATGAGGTCAAAGTTGCAAGGGATCGGAGTGGTTCCAGCACTTCCTTCACAACCTTCACCGCAGCAGCAGCGAAACTTTGCCTGGTCGGGAATGCAGTCATTGCAAGGATTCTCGAAGTTGCATGCAATTTTGCAGTCATTACATTGGTTTCTCACGTTGCATGGAATTTTGCAGTCATTACAATGTTTTTCTACTTTTCCCAGAAAGATGCAGTCATTACACGGATTCTCTTCAGTGCTTTTTGTGTCTTTATCGGAAGATTCTTTAAAAACTTCCTTCGTACCAATTTCAGGTTTTTTCCCCAAATTTTCTGTTTTTACGTTTTCAGAATTACATTTTTCATTTTTCCCAGAATTATTTTTGGTCCAATTGATCCGGTTCATGTCTAGACTAGCTTACGTTTTTATATGACTCCTATTTAAATTGCTTTTACAGATGGGTTGATTTAAAATATGATTATACAATTCAATTAAATATTAAATATTTAGTTTTTTATTCACTAAAACCCTAATTAGTTTCAAAAGCTTTTAGTTTCAAGAACTATCTTTTTCTCCTTTCATTTTGCAAGTTATCCCATCCTATTAGTTAACTTCAAATGTTTTGTTGATATTCAGGTTAAAAGTGACGTTTTTGACTTTTCAGCATTATTTTTAAATTTGAAATAAAAATTTAAAATAAATTTTTAAAGAAAAAATGCGCTTTAATGCGCTTCATACCAGGTTAATGCTTCAAATGTAGACTTTTTAATGAATTAATTTTTGAAATTTAAACTTGGGCAAGTAAAAAAAATTTAAGTTTGAAGTTCACTTTTCTAGATTTATCTAAGTCCTTTGGCTAGATGTTTTTCTTAATTTTTTCACTTCTTTCTTTGAGGGTTTTAGGCAACTTTGAAAAATTTATTTAACATATTTATTCATAAAGTAAATTAAGATGAAGAAATAAAATTCTGAGTCACGATTTAATCTTTTTGTTCGAATTTTATTCATCATTTTCAGGTCTAACAAGGATGTCCCACAGCCTTTTGACAAGACAAAAACTTGGACGGCCATTACAAAAAAACAGTGCGTCTTATACATGGTGTTAAAGGCTTCATCCATTATTATTATTAAGAATATCCATCAGAGAAATTAGAGTGGGCGGTTAATTTCCTGATTTGCTCTATGGAAGCATCGGCAAATATTGTTTTTCTATTTTTAGTTTTTCCAAAACACAAAACTAACAAAAACAATCCCACGCTTCCAATCATGCAAAATCTGTTTTCATTTGTTTGTTTTGATTCATTAAAATCTGTTTTGCTTTTCATGTTTTTTTCTTTATTAATGATGATGGCGATGATGATGATGAGGATGATGATGATGATGATGATGACGACGGCGACGATAATGACAATTGATAATGATTATCTTCATTCTAAAAGCATAAAATTAAAACTTAATGGGTGGTCCCAAAAAAATGCGTGGGAAAAAATAAAAATTAAGAAAAACAAGAATCGACTGGTAGTATATAAGGGGGACGATTGTCGAGGGACTATGACAAAGTTAACCAGGTCTTTTTTACTGAAAGTAATTCCTGCTTTTTAAATAAGGTTTTTATAATTATATTTTAGAATTATATTTTCATAATTATAATTTAAAATTCTTTTTTCAGAATTATATTTTAAAAACATTTTATTTTAAGTTTATTTTAATATTTTTAAACTCGTTGATTATTTTCAAAGAGTATTTTATTAAAAATTGCTGTGTCAGTGCTTAGTCGTTAAATCTTTTAAAAAATGAATTTTTTCAAAAAAATTTTTACACTTTTAAGACATAAAAAAACACCCCAAAAGACAGATAAAAAACCCCGAGAACCACTCCAGGGAAAAAAACGAACCCCAACGAAACCAAAAATGGTAAAAATATTAGCTCTGCTAACCGCAGTTTTTCTTCTCGGGATCGGTGCCGAATCAAACTTTCTAAAGAGGAGTGAAAGGTCGCCCACCATCATGATCTACGAGTGTTCTTGCCCGAGCTGCTCCAATGTAGGACGACTATTGGTTTCATTTAATTTATTATTTGGATTTTAATTTTAATAATAATAATCGATTATTGATATTATTTGTATAATTATTTGAATTATTAGTATTATTATTACAAGTTTGTATAATAATAATAATAATAATAATAATAATAATAATAATAATAATAATAATAATAATAATAATAATAATAATAATAATAATAATAATAATAATAATAATAATAACAATAATAATTATTATTATTAATAAATATAGATTTCATTAATTCAACTCCACAAGGGAAGTCCGTTCCTGTGCGCTGAGACAAGCATTGAGTGCTTCTGTGACAAGTGCCGATGTAGTCAACCCTCGAATCAAAGACGTGGGTTGGGGGGGGGGTGGGGTGGTTGGGTGGGGTGGGAGTTGGGTGGGTGGGAGTTGGGTGGTTGGTGGGTTGGGTGGGAGGAGAGTTGGGTGGTTGGAGGGAGAGGTGGAGGGTGGGAGTTGGGTGGGTGGGAGTTGGGTGGTTGGGGGGGAGAGGTGGAGGGTGGGTTGGTTGGGAGGGGAGTTGGGTGGGTGGGAGTTGGGTGGTTGGGGGGGAGAGGTGGAGGGTGGGTTGGTTGGGAGGGGAGTTGGGTGGTTGGGAGGGAGAGGTGGAGGGTGGGTTGGTTGGGAGGGGAGTTGGGTGGTTGAACGAAGTGGGTATGGTGGTTGGGTTGGGCGGAGGGAGTTGGGTAGTTGGGGGGGGGGGGGAAGGATGGGTGGGGAAGGGGGGATAGTTGGGTGGGTGAAGTGGAATAGATGGGTGGGTGAAAGAGGATTGATGGGTGAGTGAGGGGAGATAGATGGGTTAAGAAGTGGATGAGTGATTAGGTAGAAGAATAAATGAGTGAATCAAAGACATGTGTATGGGGGAGAAGGATTGGGTGAGGGGAATGGGAGGGAGGTGGATTGGAAGAAAAAGAGCGGGGTGGGGGGGTAGATGGGTGAGTGAGGGAATGGAAGAAAATGGGTAAGTAAGTGGATGAGGAATGAGTGAGTGAGTGGGGGGGTGGATGAGTGATTAAGTGAATGAGTGGGGGAGATGAAGAAGTGGATGGAGAGGAGTGAGTGAGTGGGTGGGTGAGTGTTTGGTTGGATGAGTGTATGGTGGATGATTCAACTAATTCAAAAGTACTTTTCCAATTTTGCATTTTAAATTTCCTTCCTCCAGGTTGGACTATGGAGGAAATTGAAAGGAACCTACCCGATGAATTCAAAGACAAGGAATAATAAAAGGTGTTTTAAATGCGTCTTATACATGGGGGCTTAGGTGCATCTTATACACGGGGTTTCCTGAAAATGTCGTTATCTTAAGGATGCATAACACTTTGAAAATAATATTATTCACCCTGCATATTGCATATCCAAATGTGTTATATTGATGTTGAATATTCATATATACCCAAAGCAAATGTACTTTCATAGATATTTAACTTCTTTCTTTGCTTCTTTATTTAATAATACCCTTTAAATGTTTCAAGTTTGATCATGAAAATAAGTTAACTCTAGGAAAATATTTGCATGATAATATTTTTATGTGTTTGAATCATATTTTTGAAGTTTACAAATAAAACAGTTCAACCGTTTGATTTTTGTAACATAAACCTCGGGTTGTTAGTTTTACCTCGTGAAAGTAAAAGCTCTAACTTTTAAAGTTTTTGCAATCTATTTGAGATGAGGGAAGAAACAGTGAAGACCTATGCTATGGTGAGTTTTCTTAATGATTTTTTCAACTTTTTGGTATAATAATTCAGGCTATTTTTCCCGTATATTCGTGATATACCTCCTCATGCGTTATTTTTGTTTTTATAGCCCAAGAACTACCAAAAATCAACTTTATAAAGTTCAATGAAAATGTCGAAATAATTTAAACTTTAAAACATTCAAAAGACTTCACATTTTCGATTCGTTTGGGAAGCAAAAATGAATGAATGGATGAATGGATGCATCATTGATGGATGAATGGATAGAGCATTATTGATGGATACATGAATGGATGAATGAATAGGTGCATAGATAGACAGATGCATGAATTGATAGATAAATGAAAGAATGCAGGGATGAATATATGTGTGCAAGGATGGATAGATGAATGGATGAATGAATAGATGTATGCATGCATGAATAAATGAATGAAAATATAGACAAATGAATGCATGAACGAATGAATAGATGAATGAATGCATGCATGCATGCATGAATGAATATATGAATGAATGAATGCATGCATGGATGACACACACTCAGGTGGGAGGTCAACCGGATCTGAAAGACGCGACCTTCAGGATGCAAGACGGCACCACCATAGCCCCCCTCATCATCTACCACCTTCACAAAATGTAATCATCATCATCAAAACCTTCATAATCAACATCATCATCATCAACACTATCATATCCAACCCCTTTATAATCAACATCATCATCATCATCATCATCACTTTTGTTCGTTTCGTAAAAATCGTTATACAAATTGTTAGTGATTAATTCATCATCATCGTCATCGTTTTCACCATCACCACCACCATCATCATCATCACCACCACCACCATCATCATCATCATCACCAACACCATCATCATCACCACCACCATCATCATCATCACCACCACCACAGTCCCGACGTCAAGTTTGCAGGTCACAGCATTCCACACCCCCTCGAAAACAGTCTTCTCATCAGACTGCAAGTCAAAAACACATGTGTGTATTTACTTGTGTGTGTGTGTGTGTGTGTGTTTGTGTTTACGTGTGTGTGTTTGTGTTTTTGTTTGTGTGTGTTTGTGTGTGTGTGTGTGTTTTTGTGTGTGTGTGTGCGTGTGTACAAGTGGGTTTTTGTGTGTGTGTGTGTTTAAGTGGCAGGGGGGGGGGGGTATATGTGTGTGTAGGGGTACATGTGTGTGTGTGTGTCATCATCATCATCATGACCACATCAGCCACTAGAACAGCTGAGGATGTGTGGAAAGAGGCTTTGTCGAATCTCACGGATGCTACTAAACACCTACAAACAATCTTCAAGGTGTGTGTGTGTGTATGTGTGTTTGTTTGTTTGTGTGTGTTTTTGTATTTATTTTAGGTTTGTTTTAGTGTGTTTTTGTATCCTTTTTCATATTTGGGAATTTGATTGTATCTGTGTCTTTGTGTGTGTGTGTGTGTGTGTGTGTGTGTGTGTGTGTGTGTGTGTGTGTGTGTGTGTGTGTGTGTATGTATGTATGTAGGTATGTATGCATGTATGTATGTATGTAGGTATGTGTGTTTGATTGTATGACATCATCATCATCACTACAGGAGGGCTTTCAGATGTATGATGCAACTGTGGACAATGTTAAACAAAACAATTCTCCAAGCTAACAATGTCATCATCATCATCATGACCCCATCATCATCATCATCATCTTCTTCTTCATCATCATCATCATCATCATCACCCATCATCACCCCAATATCATTCTTTTTGGAAAATTAAGCTGGATCTATGGCATAAACGAATGGATTTTTTTAAACACATTTTGGACTAAAAAGATTATAAAAATGGTCGACTGTTATTTTTGTTAATCTAGAAAGTTTTTAATTTGTAAATTTAATTTAATTTAATTTAATTATTCAGCACTGGCCGCTAAGACATGTATGAGTGGTTTAAAAAGGTTATATTAAGAATCTGGCCAAAAATACAAGAATAACAGACTTTAATGTAAAAAAATATACAAATTAACTTTTTTTTAAATAAATTTATATTTTTCTGCAGCTCTTTCCTTTCAATTTTTTATATATAAATCATTAACGTTTTGAATTTCGTTGCTTTATTCAAAAAAAACATTTTTAATACTTTTGTTGTAAATATACTTTGCAAATTAAGCAAAAAGAATAATTCTATTTAATTGTTTCGAGTTCTTTTAGCATCTTTTTGAATTTTCTTTCTTTCACCACTTCCTCATCAACTTTGCGCGGACTTTTTTTCGGCTTCTGACCTTTTGCCGCTTGTTTTTTTTTTGGACTGGCCTTTTTGGTTTTTCTTTTAGGCGAAAATTTTGCAGAATCAAACAAAATTATTTCTGGTGGCTGTGGCTGCTTTTTCTTGTTTTTCTTTTTCTTTTTTTTCGTTTTTTTATTTTTCTTCTCCCCACCAGGATTATCTGTGTTTTCTCCTTCGTCAACCGAAGCATAACTGCTACTTTTAGAAGAGGCTTTTTCTTCTGAGGCTTTTTCTTCTTCTGCTTCTTCTTCTTCTGATGATGATGAATTTTTCTTCTTTTTATTTTTTTTCTTTTTATTTTTTTTATTTTTCCGTATCTTGAGAACTCTGACACAATAAATAGATAAAGTTTTTTATTGTAAAAATGAAATAAACTGCAAATCGGTTTAATCGTTCATTTTGTTAGAAGAAAAATTAACAATGCCAACCGTATTAAATTTTATTCTATTGCATTGCATTGCATTGTATTATATTGTATTGCATTGTATCATATTGTATTGTATCATATTGAATTGCATAAGACCAACAAGGCAGCCATGAAAAGACAAGAAAGCACCGCTCCTTCCAA
This sequence comes from Piscicola geometra, assembly GCA_943735955.1. NCBI lineage: Eukaryota > Metazoa > Annelida > Clitellata > Hirudinida > Piscicolidae > Piscicola > Piscicola geometra. Next base: position 1,601,512 of record OX030971.1, on the reverse strand, counting down.
CATCAGAATCCACCATTTTTGTTTCGCGAATTGAGATACCGGTGCGAAAAAGTCAGCGAAGGGTGCTGATGATAGTAGTGGTATTAGTAATTTTAGTAGAAGTATTTGTACTAGATAGTTAAATTTAAATATTTAATTCTTAATAATAAAATCGGTTTAAAAGCTATTACTTCAAATAAATTTATTATTGTTATTAATATGAGAAATGGTTTGATAGGGATAATTAGATTAAATTTGTTATAGTTATTAATAACAGAAAAACGGCTTTTGAGTAATATTTTAAATTTAATAAAAAAAATTCATGAGATTAATAACAGAATTAAAATAATTAATAAGATTAATTTAATTTTAAATGGTTGTTAATCGATTAAAAATAGTTTAAAGTAGTATTACTAATACTTTCAGTAGTATTATTAGCAGGACTATCAGTTGTTGTACTCGTGGCATTAGTATTGGTTCCACTCTTAGTTTTAGGTGATGCAATTCTCTTTATTAGAGAGTTAATTTTGTTTTTGATGGTTTCAAAAATGCCCGACCACACTATCTCCGGGATGAAACAATACAATATGATAACTTGTTTTAATTCCATTTTTTGCGGAGTTTTTAGGCCTAAAAAAGCTTAAAATTTTGAGATTTTTCAATTTTTATATATTTTAATTTATTTTATTTAATTTTGGCCAAATGTTAAAATTTTTAAAAAAATGTTAATTAAAATAATGTTTATGAAAACGTCAAAAGTTATTTTGTCAACAAATTCTAAGCACTAGCTTTTCAAGATTTTTTAGTTTTTTTTGAGAAAAAAAGTTATTTTTGTTGGAAAAATGATCCTATGCTAAACATCCTTGAGCCTTTCGATTGGTTTCAAAACCTTTCATGTGCTCAAAATATAAAAAAATCTAAATCTTTATATTTTTTTCTAAAAAAACTGCGTTTGATTGATTTTCGGGGGTTTTCCACATAATATTCGTTGAAATGAAAAATAGTTTAAACTTAAGGGTGATAAAGCTGAACGGGTAGCTAAGTCGGCAACGACTCTCGGCTTGACCAATAATGAAAGGTCCTAGGTTCAAACGCAACCAATGCCCTAGTAACCCAAAGGTGCAAATGAAAATATGCAGCCTAAGTGGCCTGGAAGCCCGTTCGGGTTATACGCCACTATAATAATGCTCGTCGTTATTATTATTATAAACCAAAAATCGTTTTCAACTCTTTTATTTACTCAGAAGCGTTCAAATTAATTTTATACAAATACTTGTTGTTTTATTGTATTGCATTGTATCTAATTGCATTTTATTGTTTTGTCTTGTATTGTATTGTATTATATTTAATTGTATTGTATTATATTTAATTGTATTTTATTGTTTTGTCTTGTATTGTGTTGTATTGTATTATATTATATTTAATTGTATTTAATTGTTTTGTATTGTATTGTATTTTATTATGATAATGTTTAACAATTATCGCAAAAGAAACAAAGTTCAATATTCAATAATTTTTTTAGGTTCCACAAAATGTTTGACCTTATTCACCCCATTCTGGCTTCTCTTTTGGTCTTATTAAACCTCCCAAACCACCAATTATTATATTAATTTTTTATTTATTATATTATTTTTATTATTATTATATTATTTTTATTATTATTATATTATTTTTATTATTATTATATTATTTTTTTCTTATATTATTATTATTCATATTATCATTCATATTATTATTATTATTAATACTTTTCATTTTCTAATTCTTCCTTTCAGTCATTTTTATCATCAAGCCTTCCCAAACTTACCCTGAGCTTTTCTAGTTGTTTGAGTCGAATTTGTATTTTTGTTATGAACTTTTTTTTTATTCGTTGTGCTATTTTCGTTTAATTTAATTTAATTTTTTCCTTTTAATATTTTTTAAATTTATTTTTCATATTCAAAATAATTTTTTCCATTTATTTGTTTTTTCTTTTGATAGCTTGATTTATCATTTTATGTTTATTTTTTATTTAATATTTTGAGTATAATTATTCATAATTATATACAATTATATAAAAAATTTGTTAAAACTTTATTTATTTATTTATTTAGTTTTCACATTATCTCTAAAATGCAGTTTCCTAAACTTTAATCATTTTGCTGGACTGGGGGTGGAATAAGGGGGTGGGGGGGTTCCGGGTGAGAGGGTAGACGTGGGGCTTGGTGGGGCGGGTGGAATTGAAGAATAGGGGGGTGGGGGGGAGTCAGGGGGTGTTTGGTTCGAGGGGGGTGATCTCCCACCTCCGCCCATTGGACTAAGTGGAATGTTGTTGGTGGGGGCTTGTGCCTGCCGGGCTCTGTGGCGTATGGCGTTGTAACATCCCCTGGAGAGAAAAGTTTGCAATTGAAAGTCAAGTTTTATTGTTATATTTCATTAGAGAATAATGATGATTTATTTATTATTAAATAATTATAAAATAATGATGGTTTATTTACTGTTAACTAATTATTATTGTTAATTAATTATTATTGTTAATTAATTATTAATGTTAATTAATAATTATTGTTAATTAATAATTATTGTTAATTAATTATTATTGTTAATTAGTTACTATTGTTAATTAATTAATTAACAGTTGTAATTAATAAAATAAAATTAATTGATTGAATATTAAATACGTTAAAGCCAGCATTGATTAAAAATTAGAAATAAAGTTATTAAACTGGAAAAATAAATTGATTAATGAATAACTCGCCATAACACAAAAAAAACGAGTAGAATAAGCACGACTGTTAATCCAAAGATCATCATCATGGAGTCCGAGCCGCCTGTAGTGGTAGTAGTAGTAGTAGTAGTAGTAGTAGTAGTAGTAGTAGTAGTAGTAGTAGTAGTAGTAGTAGTAGTAGTAGTAGTAGTAGTAGTAGTAGTAGTAGTAGTAGTAGTAGTAGTAGTAGTAGTAGTAGTAGTAGTAGTAGTAGTAGTAGTAGTAGTAGTAGTAGTAGTAGTAGTAGTAGTAGTAGTAGTAGTAGTAGTAGTAGTAGTAGTAGTAGTAGTAGTAGTAGTAGTAGTAGTAGTAGTAGTAGTAGTAGTAGTAGTAGTAGTAGTAGTAGTAGTAGTAGTAGTAGTAGTAGTAGTAGTAGTAGTAGTAGTAGTAGTAGTAGTAGTAGTAGTAGTAGTAGTAGTAGTAGTAGTAGTAGTAGTAGTAGTAGTATTGGTAGTAGTAGTAGTAGTAGTAGTAGTAGTAGTAGTAGTGGTAGTAGTAGTAGTAGTAGTAGTAGTAGTATTGGTAGTAGTAGTAGTAGTAGTAGTAGTAGTAGTAGTAGTAGTAGTAGTAGTAGTAGTAGTAGTAGTAGTAGTATTGGTAGTAGTAGTAGTAGTAGTAGTAGTAGTAGTAGTAGTAGTATTAGTATTAGTAGTAGTAGTAGTAGTAGTAGTAGTAGTAGTAGTAGTAGTAGTAGTAGTAGTAGTAGTAGTAGTAGTAGTAGTAGTAGTAGTAGTAGTAGTAGTAGTAGTAGTAGTAGTAGTATTGGTAGTAGTAGTAGTAGTAGTAGTAGTAGTAGTAGTAGTAGTAGTAGTAGTAGTAGTAGTAGTAGTAGTATTGGTAGTAGTAGTAGTAGTAGTAGTAGTAGTAGTAGTAGTAGTAGTAGTAGTAGTAGTAGTAGTAGTAGTAGTAGTAGTAGTAGTAGTGGTAGTAGTAGTAGTAGTAGTAGTAGTAGTAGTAGTAGTAGTAGTAGTAGAAGTAGTAGTAGTGGTAGTAGTAGTAGTAGTGGTAGTAGTAGTAGTAGTAGTAGTAGTAGTAGTAGTAGTAGTAGTAGTAGTAGTAGTAGTAGTAGTAGTAGTAGTAGTAGTAGTAGTAGTAGTAGTATTGGTAGTAGTAGTAGTAGTAGTAGTAGTAGTAGTAGTAGTAGTAGTAGTAGTAGTAGTAGTAGTAGTAGTAGTGGTAGTAGTAGTAGTAGTAGTAGTAGTAGTAGTAGTAGTAGTAGTAGTAGTAGTAGTAGTAGTAGTAGTAGTAGTAGTAGTAGTAGTAGTAGTAGTAGTAGTAGTAGTAGTAATATTGGTAGTAGTAGTAGTAGTAGTAGTAGTAGTAGTAGTAGTAGTAGTAGTAGTAGTAGTAGTAGTAGTAATAGTAGTAGTAGTAGTAGTAGTAGTAGTAGTAGTAGTAGTAGTAGTAGTAGTATTGGTAGTAGTAGTAGTAGTAGTAGTAGTAGTAGTAGTAGTAGTAGTAGTAGTAGTAGTGGTAGTAGTAGTAGTAGTAGTAGTAGTAGTAGTAGTAGTAGTAGTAGTAGAAGTAGTAGTAGTGGTAGTAGTAGTAGTGGTAGTAGTAGTAGTAGTAGTGGTAGTAGTAGTAGTAGTAGAAGTAGTAGTAGTAGTAGTAGTAATAGAGGTAGTAGTAGTATTAGAAGTAGTAGTAGCAGTAGTAGTCGTAATAGTAGTAGGAATAATAGTAGTTGTAGTAGTAGTAGTATATGTATGGTTAGAGCTCTTAGTCTCTGCCAATCCAAAATACAAAAAGTTATTTTGTTGAATTGTTAGTTTTACTATGAAATTTTTACAAATATAAGTCAAAATCATTTATAATACTAATTAATTGTCTGTTAGTGTCATACAACACCAATAAAAATGCTTAAAAAAACTAAACTATTAATTTTTAATTTCGAAAAATATAAATCACGCTCTTAAACCATCAAAAAATCTAAAAAAAACTAACCGCGAGTTCTAATGCCATAGATTTCTATAGCGCTAACCACCAATTGAATTCCTGTACATGATATTTCCACAATTTTCCGCGGCTTATCCACGGGACATTTTACTGTGTTTTCCCCGGAGGGTAGGTCAAGCTCACAAACGACTACGTTGTCAGATTTTTCTGCTTTGACTCCAACAGATAAGTTGCCGTTGCTGCGTGATTTTAATGATACTTTAAATTATTTAAAATAATTTTAAACTTATTATAATATATTTTTAAACTTATTATAATATATTTTTGAACTTATTATAATATATTTTAAAACTTATTATAATATATTTTTAAACTTATTATAATATATTTTAAAACTTATTATAATACATTTTAAAACTTATTATAATATATTTTTAAACTTATTATAATATATTTTTAAACTTATTATAATATATTTTTAAACTTATTATAATATATTTTTAAACTTATTATAATATATTTTTAAACTTATTATAATATATTTTTAAACTTATTATAATATATTTTTAAACTTATTATAATCTATTTTTAAACTTATTATAATATATTTTAAAACTTATTATAATATATTTTTAAACCTATTATAATATATTTTTAAACTTATTATAATATATTTTTTATTTACAATAAAGTTTTTATTTACAGTGAAGTTTTTATTTACAATAAGTTTTTATTTACAATAAAGTTTGAATTTTTTTGTGAATCGGCAAATTAGCGTTAATAAATCTAGAAAAAAAAATTTAACTTAAAAAAACTTTAATTGTCTTTTAATTGTTTTCGATGTTTCATAAATAGAACATTGAAAAAAAGGGTTTTAAAAAAACCCCAAAAAAACACATTTGAAAACTGGAACAAAACCACAAAAATAAAAAAAACAACCACAAAAAACGCATTCCAAAACCGGAACAAAATAAAAAAATTAAAACACAAAGCACGCACCTTAGGCACTCAGCATTAACCTTGACTTCTCTGATGGTGTGTGGCCACCCAAGGTCCACAAACCACCAGTGTGGTTCGTCTAGAGGACTTGCGTTTGTCTTGGCATCTTTTCTTGAAGCTTGGTTAGTGGTGGTGGTGGTGGTGGTGGTGGTGGTATTAGTAGTGGTGGTGGTGGTGGTGGTGGTGGTGGTGGTATTAGTAGTGGTGGTGGTGGTGGTGGTGGTGGTGGTGGTATTAGAAGTGGTGGTGGTGGTGGTATTAGTAGTGGTGGTGGTGGTGGTATTAGTAGTGGTGGTGGTGGTATTAGTAGTGGTGGTAGTGGTGGTGGTGGTGGTGGTGGTGGTATTAGTAGTGGTGGTGGTGGTGGTGGTGGTGGTGGTGGTATTAGTAGTGGTGGTGGTGGTGGTGGTGGTGGTGGTGGTGGTGGTATTAGAAGTGGTGGTGGTGGTGGTATTAGTAGTGGTGGTGGTGGTGGTATTAGTAGTGGTGGTGGTGGTATTAGTAGTGGTGGTAGTGGTGGTGGTGGTGGTATTAGTAGTGGTGGTGGTGGTAATAGTAGTGGTGGTGGTGGTGGTGGTGGTATTAGTAGTGGTGGTGGTGGTGGTAGTGGTATTAGTAGTAGTGGTGGTGGTGGTGGTATTAGTAGTGGTGGTAGTACTAGTAGTAGTAGTAGTAGTAGTAGTAGTAGTAGTAGTAGTAGTATTAGTAGTAGTAGTAGTAGTAGTAGTAGTAGTAGTAGTAGTAGTAGTAGTAGTAGTAGTAGTAGTAGTAGTAGTAGTAGTAGTAGTAGTAGTAGTAGTAGTAGTAGTATTAGTAGTAGTAGTAGTAGTAGTAGTAGTAGTAGTAGTAGTAGTAGTAGTAGTAGTAGTAGTAGTAGTAGTAGTATTAGTAGTAGTAGTAGTAGTGAAGTACCAAGCAGGGGTCCTTGGGCATCGTGATCTCCATCAACACTGCTTTGTTCTGCCTTGAAGCTGCTCAAATCGAGTGCCACTTGAGTGTTGTTTGTGTCTGCAGCGAGAGGATGATTTGATTTGAAAGAATATTTGATGTAAAATGGAGAGGATGATTTGATTTAAAAGAATATTTGATGTAATTAAGAGAAAAGGATTTGATTTAAAAGAATATTTGATGTAATTAAGAGAAAAGGATTTGATTTAGAAGAATATTTGATATATTTGATGTAATTAAGAGAAAAGGATTTGATTTAGAAGAATATTTGGTGTACTATTGAAAAAATTGTTTGGTGGAAGTAATATAAGCTTTGAAAAAAAAACTTTGAAAAACCTGATTTAACAAGTCCAAAGAAAAAAAAGTGTAAAATAAGTTGCGTCAATTGCATATTGCTGAGTTTTAGCTGGTTTTGAATTCTGGTTTTAAATTCTGGTTTTGAATTCTGGTTTTAAATTCTGGTTTTAAATTCTGGTTTTAAATTCTTGTTTTGAATTCTGGTTTTAAATTCTTGTTTTAAATTCTGGTTTTAAATTCTAGTCCATTTTGAATCAAAGCTTCATATTTCGAAAAGTTTTGAATAATTTTAGCGATCCGTTTATTGTGTTGTTGCTGTTGTTGTTTAGTAAAAACGTCAGAAGGTAAATGAAATTTCGTGGACAGAAATCATTTAGCATGAAATAAAAAATAATATTTTAAATAATTTTTTATATTGGTTATGAAATAGTGATTATAAGTATTAAAAAATCGCTGTGCAAAAAGGAGCCTCTTCACCTATTGTCATTTAATTAAAAAACAATTAAGTTGAAAAAAATAGAAAAAACTGTCATATGAAAATGACAAAAGTTAATTGAGTAAAAGATGTTTAAACAAAATAGTAATTTATTAGAATAAAAAAATTATTTAAAAATGCTAAAATTATTGCAATTAAATTTTTTCAAACAAGTTTTTTAACGAGAAACGTCATATCGTATAAACAAAATATAGAATTTTAGAAAAACGTGTTTTAAAAAGTTATTCTAAAAATTCAGTTTTTTTTAAATCTTCAAAATTATTTAATTTTACCACTTTTTTTTTCTTCTTCAAGTAGGCTTTAATAGAATAAATAAAACTTTAAAAATCTAAAAAAACAAGTTTAGAAAAAAAGAATTTTTTTCCTTTTAAATTTTAAGTTTTTCCTATGGGTCCAGCAATGTCTAAAGTGAAAGGAAGGACTCATGCGGGAGGGAAAAATAGTTTGTTATTTTTTAATTCTGACCCTTCTAAATTCTGGTCCCAATCTTTCATTTAACATCTTTTAGATTATTTCTTTTAGAATTTACACAAAAATTTTAAACGTGTTTTTTTAAAACACGATTTTATTTTTTTTAAAAGTATGAATATAATATTTTAAAACTTTAAATATTAAATTATTTTTTATATGACAGATTACTACGATGAAGGTTAGTGAATAAATAAACAAATATTTATAATGATTTTTACAAAATTATTATATGATAAATCTTTTTTTTTTCAATTTCATAAGAAAACAATCTCTACTGCATGAAACACCAAAAACGAAAAACCATCACTACACTCTCCAATACTATTACTAGTACCACCACTACCACCACCACTACATCCACCACCACTACATCCACTACCACTACATCCACCACCACCACTACAACAACCACTACCACCACCACCACCACCACCACCACCACCACCACCACCACCACCACCACCACCACCACTGCCACCACTACCACCTCCCACATCCACCACCACCACCAGCACCACATCCACCACCACCACCACCACCACTACCACCTCCCACATCCACCACCACCACCACCACCACCACATCCACCACCACCACCACATCCACCACCACCACCACATCCACCACCACCACCACCACCACTGCCACCACTACCACCTCCCACATCCACCACCACCACCACTACCACCACCACCACTACCACCACCACCTCAACCACCACCACCACCACCACCACCACCTCAACCACCACCTCAACCACCACCATCACCACATCCACCACCACCACCACTACCACCACATCAACCACCACCACCACCACCACCACCTCAACCACCACCATCACCACATCCACCACCACCACCACTACCACCACCTCAACCACCACCACCACCACCACCACCACAGGCTGTGGTGCAGACCCTTGCAACTTCTTCCCGGGTGGTTGTTGCAATGGCAAGGTAAAAAGCATAAAACTTTCCATGCCGTTGGGTCTGTACACGTCTTGGCATATGGTGACAAGAGATGGTACTCTACTAGTTAGGATAGACAAGACTTGATGAGTTCTTAAATAAAAAATGGAGAAATACTTTTTAAATTGTTATAATTATTTAACAAACTTGGAAATAAAAAGTAAATGTTTCCTTCGTCTTCTTCTTTAACGTCATAATCATCATCATCATCATCTTCATCATCATCATCATCATCACCATCATCATCATCATCATCATCATCATCATCATAATCATCATCACCATAATCATCATCATCATCTTCATCATCATGTTTATTCATTTTTCATTTCAATGTTATCCCTCATTGTTTTGTTTTTTAAATAAAATGAAAGTTTGAATCTAGATGCTTATGATGATGATGAGGAGATGATGCTTATGATGATGATGAGGAGATGATGCTTATGATGATGATGAGGAGATGATGCTTATGATGATGATGAGGAGATGATGCTTATGATGATGATGAGGAGATGATGATGATGATGATGATGGGGGTGATGATGATGATGAGGAGATGATGATGATGATGATGATTGTGGTGATGATGATGATGAGGAGATAATGATAAGAGTAAAGATTATACTATAAAAATATAAGAAAAATGTAAAAATATTTTTAAAATTTAATAAAAAAGTTTTTTCTAATGTTTACCTTAACCGTGACGTTCTATTTATAGAAAAAAAATCAAGTTAAGTAGGTTAACAAATCATCATTTGTTTAATTGATTATAACTTAATTATAATTAAAATGTAATTAATTAGAAATAGTTTATTCTTTTATCGAATCAATGCTACAAAAAATCCGATGAAAAGTAACCCTAGTTTGTGCAACATAAATGCTGCAAAAATTGTATGACCAAGTTGATAACTAAAACAAAAATAAATGTTTGAAAAAAAATACTCGGCTTACTAAATACAAAATAGTAAAAAGACAAAACGGATTTTTCTTCAAATCAAAAGTTCTTAACGGACCGAAATGCTTTTACGCCCATTAAAAATTCTTTTTTTCTCACTTCTCTTCATCGATTTAGCTCATCCAGCAGTGAATGGAACCATGGAAAAAGAAGACAAAGAAGGTTTGAATTACTACTACTACTACTACTACTACTACTACTACTACTACTACTCCTACTACTACTACTACTACTACTACTACTACTACTACTACTACTACTACTACTACTACTACTACTACTACTACTACTACTACTACTACTACTACTACTACTACTACTACTACTACTACTACTACTACTACTACTACTACTACTACTACTACTACTACTACTACTACTACTACTACTACTACTACTACTACTACTACTACTACTACTACTACTACTACTACTACGACTACTGCTACTACTACTACTACTACTACTACTACTACTACTACTACTACTACTACTACTACTACTACTATTAATACTACTCTTACTACTACTACTACTACTACTACTACTACTACTACTACTACTACTACTACTACTACTACTACTACTACTACTACTACTACTACTACTACTACTACTACTGCTACTACTACTACTACTACTACTACTACTACTACTACTACTACTACTACTACTACTACTACTACTACTACTACTACTACTACTACTACAGCTTCTTCGCACAAAGTCATAAGGGGAATTGCTATTCTGACCATTTTTGTTGTCATCATCCTGGCATTAATGTTAGTTTAATTTAATTGGACCATTTTAATTGGACCATTACAATTTGACATTTTAATTGATAATCTTTATTGATATTTAATTATCTATAATGAATACCTATAAATTATTTTTAAAAATGTTGAGAAAACATATATGATTGATATTCATAAATGTATAAAGAATATTAAGAAAAACATTTATATAATAAAAAAAAGATATATTTATTCATAAACTCAATAAATTAATATATTTTATAATAAATATTTATTATTAAAATAATTTTCCCAGAGGGCTAACCATCAAAAAGGTTCTAAGAAAACGGAAGAAGGAGTCTGAAAGCGAGGGATGATTTGCTTGAGAAAATGAAAAAAATGGGAAATTTAACTTGGAAAAATAGGTTAAATTAAAAAAAAAGTGTGAAAAGAAAATAAATATCATCTGAGAAAGGTCAATGTAGAAAAGCTTTTGAAAAGTTGGAATTAAAAACGGAATGGTGCTATTAGATGAAAAGTAATGAAAATTAAAAATTTACAAAGCTTACAAAGGAAAGTAAATATAGTTAAAAAAATAAAAATTGAAAAAGAAAATTCAAAGAGAGGAGAATATTACTAATAACAATTAAAATATCAATAATATTTAACTTTATATAGCGCTTAAAAATGAATCAGAGTTGCTCAGGATGAAATGAAACAGACTGTTAGAATGGGTGATGCTAGCGTTTGAAAACTCACTGAATAGTTTTTTCGTTTTTTAACATAATCCAAAAAAAATTCAACATTTTTTGTTTATTAAAAACCTCTTTTACAATGTGTTCAAAGGTTTTTTAAAAAGATGAAAAAAAGATTTTGGGTTCGAGCTGTCTTCGTCGCTTTTTTGATACATCTAATGCAAAATATTCTTGAGTGGAATAGCGAAAGGAAAAAATATTGAGGTAATTCGAAAAATAATATAAAAAAATTCATAAAAATTTAAACTTTTGAACCAATTTATTCTCTATTTTCATCATCTTTTTTTATATTTATGAACATTTTGAACAATCTTTCAAAAACCTCGTCATAATTTTCATTTTTAAAATTATTTTCCACGTTTTTAATTTCCCCATCCTCTTTCTTTTCTACGTGATTTTTTACAGGTTCATTCCCAACATTCCCGTTTTTCCCATTAATTTTTTTATTAAATAGCTTTTTATATTTGTCTTTTTTCTCACTTAAGCCTTCAAAATCAAAGTTTCTTTTAGAACTAACGTTAATTTTAATGATTTTTTTCTTGGAGAAGTCGTTTTTTCTATCACAAACCATTCCGAAATGTTTTTGAATTTCCAAAATTTCTTCTTTTTTCAACAATAATTCTCTGTTTTCCTCCACCAACAAAGCATTCCGTTCTCTCATCTTCTCGTTGACCTTCATCTCAAAAACAATCAACCTCCAATTCTCAACTTCCATGCTGACACCTCGACACTTCCTGCCGTTCCAAGCGACTCTTCTCCCTCTTCTGCAAACTGCTCCAAATTCTCCCGCCTCAACTGCTGGCACTTCGGTCTCGGGGAATTGGCATAAAGCATTTTTGAAGTCTGCCAAACGTTCGTGCCAGTAAGAAACAAGCTTTTGAGTCTCGGACCTTTGTGGTGAAGGCAATGACCTACTTTCAAGATTTCTAGGTGACCTACTTCTAGGTGATTTTAAAAACTGCTTCTGCCCTGATGAGTTTATTTCACGTTTTGAATTTTGTTTCTGACTTGAAAAAATCGAGTTTTTTTGTTTTTCTTTTTGGTGAGCGTCCAAGGAAGCAAGTTTTTCAATAACTTTTTTATTCTTTGTTTTTGGACCACAATTTTTCGCGAAATCAAAACTATTTTTTACTTTTTTCTCACACAGTTTGTTTTTTACTTTTTTAAAATCAGAAAACTTTCTATTAATACTTGGCGTTTTAAGAGGTTTTTCATCGATCAAAGTTTTGAAATTTTTTGAAAAGTTGCTTGAGCTTTTCGGTCGACTTTGTTTGTTGAAACCATTTGGACTTTGAGTTTTGGCAAAAACAGAAATTTTATTTTTTCCAGCCTTTATTCTTTCATTTTTTGGTTTTGACGATAAATTATTGCTCCGCTTCGGACTCTGCATAGAGATTCTCAAGTCTTTAGTTTTGTAAACTTTTTGGAAGTTTTTTTCAGATTCACTTTTAGTCGATCTGGGAAAGCATTTTTCTTTTTTATCGCCCGCAACAAACGAATTTTTCACACAATTTTTTTCTTTTTTTCCGGGCCAATTCGAAGATCTTTCTTTACTTTTCACAGCATTCCCCAGGCCGATTTTCAAAAGTTTTTCTTTGTTTTTCTTCGCATCTAAACCTTCGAGAGGAAAATTGGCATCTCCAAATATCGCCCAGTCTTCCGGTAGATTCTGCATGAATGCAAACCTAGCGTGTTGATTAAAGTTTTTTTTAAAGAGCGGTTTTTTCGACGCCGCGGCAGTTTTGTTTGTTTTTATTTTGTACTCCGAAAGGCCGATCATTCGGTCTCGGGGTCCTTTCGGTGCCAATTTTTTGTTTTCTGCAGCGTTTTTCTTTTTTATGAGATCTTTATGCTGGTTCATGAAAACGCTTAGTCTTTGTTTTTGTTTTTTAGGGAGTTTTCTTTTTTTTGATTTTGCTAAACTTTTTATTTGTAGAATCTCGTCCGTTTCACTCTGCATCCATGTATTTTCTTTCTTATTATCCAAAAGACTTTGGTCATTTTCTGTTTTTTTGAGATTTTTCAAGTATTTTTTGAACTCTTGCCGTTTTTGTTTTTTTATTTTTGCTTCGCTAACAACTTTCTCTTTTTTAACAACTTTTTCTTTTTTAACATTCTTTTTTTCATTAGTTTTCCTTTCATTTTTCGCAAAAAATGCTATTGCAGAAGCGGCTTCTTTACTCTTTTCTTTCACCGTTTTTGCGATAAAATTCGGAAAAATTCTTTTTTTCAAACTTTCTTTCGATTTTTTCTCCTCCACAAAAATTACCGGCACCGTCAGAGACGCGTCGGAATCGGCAACTTTTTTAGGTTTTTGGAATGTTTTCAGTTTGACAATCTCGTGTTCACTTATAACAAACTCTTGCTCCGTCAATCCTTTGGCTCCTTCATTTACAGGAGCAAATTGAAACGAAATATCGCTAATTTTCTCTTTAAGAGGAGGAGAATTCTCACCACCAGTCACCTGCGCCTCATTTGCCTTTTTGTTGGAAAGAAATTTCAAAAACTTTTCTGAAATTTTTGCTACTGTTTCTTTCTTTTCTTTCAAATTCATTTTTTTTATTAGTTTTCTCAACCATCCGGTCTCTCCCTGCTCTAGCAGCGACTGAGCCAGTTTTCTCGACTCACGTGCATCGAAAATCTTTTCCTTGTAAAATATAAAAAATAAAAATAGTTGACTTGAAAATTGAATAAAAAAATATAAAATATGCAAAATAGATACAGTATTTAATCTTTAAAAAAATAGTTTACTATAATATTAATTAAAAAATGTCTAGTTCACTTAAATAATGAATAAAAAGTGAATAAAAAGTTCACTTAAACACTGAAAATATAATATACTTAAATATTTAATAAAAACAAAATAATAATAATAATAAAAATAAAAATAATTGAATATTTAATAAAAATATAATTATAATAATACAACAAAAGTTCACTTTTGGCTTGGAAGCAAATTCTTTTCCATTCAGAGCCTTATTTGCCAATTCTGAATCGCCCCCATTTGAATCTTCCCTCGTTTCAGGTCCATTTAACGAATCCAAAGACAATTCTGTTTCTTTTGTGTTTTCATGGACCTCATTCAATGAATCAAAAGACAACCCATCCTCTTTTTCCATTTCACGGACAATTTTTTCATCACTAGAATCTCCGATTTCACCCGCATTTTTTTGGGATAAATCCTTTTTTCCCATCTTTTTTTTGTACTTTTCATTATAGGAACTCGCAGTGTAAAGTCTTCCTTCCAGGCCAACATCTCTGAAAGGATTTACAAAAAGCGGTGTCACGTGATCCGGTCCTCTGTGTCTCGGGTACTCCAAGGCGGGTGGTTCGGGAATTTTTGGTTTTCTCAGGTTACAACGGATGCTGCAAGGGATGGGGTGGAAGTTTTTTACCCCTGAGTTGGGAGATTTGCAATCGCCATTATCTTCACAAGTTTGTTCATTAAATTTTAAACCAGTGTGTTCATTACAATTAGACCCAGTTTGTTTATTACAATTAAAACCAGTTTGTTCATTACAATTAAAACCAGTTTGTTCATTACAATTAAAACCAGTTTGTTCATTATAATTAAAACCAGTTTGTTCATTATAATTAAAACCAGTTTGTTCATTAAATTTACAACTAATTAGCTCACTAATTTTACATGCATCATTTCCACATTCTATTTCATCCTCACCACGAGCAGTCATCTTATTAAACTTCTGCTTTTTTCTTCCCGCTGTCCCATCTCGAGCAGTTAAACCTCGGTGTTTTTGACAAAACGTTTGACTCAAAACTCCACCTGTTCCACTCAACGGAAGCGATTTCGAATCAATTACATGGTGATTGTGCGAAGTGTTTGCAGATTCATTTAATCGGATTTTTTGAAATTCTTTTAATCGTTTTTTTTGGAATTCTTTTTCTATGTTATTTATATAATTCTCTTTTAAACTCCCAAATTCTTTCGATTTTTTCTTTTTTAAAACATTTTTTGTACAATATGATATATTAGACTGATTCATTAAATTATTATCTTTTGGATTGATCCCGACTTGCATTTTTTAGAAGATTTTCAATCCATAGGTAAATTACATAAAATTACATAAAATTGATTTTTTTGAAAATAAATAATTGGGAAAATGTATTAATCGACTTTATTTTTTATACTTTTTATAGCTTTATCTTTAAAATTCAATTTTTTTAGTAATAAAACAAATATAAGTTGTTAAGATTTTGTTGATGTTTATCTTTATTTAAGTATTTTTGTTCGGTTTCATTCATAATGATATTAAAGAATAAATGGTATTTATATCAAATTTTTTATTATTAATTTATAATTTTATTCAACATAATTTGGAATTCAATAAATTATGATAGCTCGCTAGGGAATTTAAATCATCATTTGTATAAAAAACATTTTTATAAATTATTTTCTAATTCAACAGAATTGATATCGAATAGTTATTGTGCAAATTACGATTAACTTAAGTTTTTTATTAAGGTAGAATCTGAATTTTAGAATTCTAAAGAATTAGCAACCAGTTTGATAAAAGTTTTTTTTATTCAATTGTTAAACAACTATCGAACATTTTAAATAATTTTTCTAATTACAATCGTGAAATGGAGTTTGGCGAACTATTTTTGGATTGTATGGATATTTTATTATGAAAAAAACAACAATTATTTATTTAAAAAATATAAATATATTGAATAAATACCAATTAATAAAATCAAAAATTTAAAAAAATTTGTTTCTCCCGAAAAACACCACCATGATTAGTCATGTTTTCTATCTATTCGAATTAACATCGTTCCGTCCCTTGTTACCATCTGGGACGAAATATAATTACTGCCGGCCAAACTCATTTTCACGGTTCCCACGCCGCGAACCGGGCGGGGAAAAAAGTCGCTGGCATCGGCTCTGCATTTCTCAGCTTTAACTGGCTTCCTTACTTTTTTCCCGTCGCCTTTTGCCACCATTGAAATCACTGGACCCATTTTTGTGAACCTTTCTTGGGAGTCTCTCTGAAGATTCTGGTGAAGAAGATGAAATAAAAATAAAATAGAAATTGGGGTTTGATTATTAAATGTTTT
>OX030971.1:1572689-1580189 GCA_943735955.1 Piscicola geometra | reverse complement strand
GTTTTTTGATGAATTTTCCACTCATGTTTTTACACTTTTAAGTTTTTTTTAAATAATTTTTTTTCAATGCATAAATGTTTTTCTTTAAACATTGCTTTATTTGTTATTTATCAGAGTTTTTCTTTTTTGATTTTTCTTGGCTTTAATGATTCAAATCTTATTTTCACAAACCAATTTTAATTATTTTAAATTTAAATTTAATTTTACAAGTGTTTTTTCCGGTTTTTCATGAGTTTTTCAACAAAATTAACCATTAAATTCATCGTCATCCATTAAAAAAAAAATTCTTTTCACCGTCTAACCCAATTTTAAACATTTTTTATTCAACTTTTCCTCTTTCTTTTTCTCCTCATTTAATTCAAACATTTCCAAACCTCCTCACCCGTCTCTCCATCTTCTTTTATCCATCCATCTATTTCACCTTCAATTTTTCATCTTCACGAATCTTTTATATTTATCTTTAACCATCCCAATTCTCTCCATCTTCTCATCCATTTAGGCCTCAACCATCCCAATTCTTTCCATCCCAAACTTCTCCAACCATCTTCATCCATTCTGATTCATCTCATCCCCTTCAAGCTGATTCATCTCATCCACTCCATCCATTGTTATTCACCCATCCATCCAATCCCAACCACCCACCCCCATCCATCCACCCATCCATCCAACTCCCATCCATCCACCCAACCATCCATCCATCCAATCTCCCCCATCCACCCCCATCATCTTGGGGAGGGGGTGATGGGAGAATCGGGGGATGAGGGGAGACCAGAGTCTATGGAATTGGGTGACCAACCACCAGCCCCGGCAGCTCCAGGAGGAATTTGCTGCTGTGGCCTGGCAGCTGGAAATGAGTGAGTGAGTGAGTGAGTGAGTGAGTGAGTGAGTGAGTGAGTGAGTGAGTGAGTGAGTGAGTGAGTGAGTGAGTGAGTGAGTGAGTGAGTGAGTGAGTGAATGAGTGAGTGAGTGAGTGAGTGAGTGAGTGAGTGAGTGAGTGAGTGAGTGAGTGAGTGAGTGAGTGAGTGAGTGAGTGGGTGAGTGAGTGAGTGAGTGAGTGAGTGAGTGAGTGAGTGAGTGAGTGAGTGAGTGAGTGAGTGAGTGAGTGAGTGAGTGAGTGAGTGAGTGGATTCAGTGAAGATGACAATTAAATGAAAATGGATACATTAAGTGAGGGCTTGATGATGATAATAATAAATCTATTAGTGAAAATTTAATGATAAAAGTACCAGCAGCTGGAAATAAATAAATGAATGGATTTAGTAGAAACAATTACCAGCACTTCATGGGCCAATTTCGCCACAAAACCAAGCCCCACCAGGACCAAACTCCAACACGAGCACCCTCCTCCACCACATTCCTCTTCCCAAACCCCACCACCACCCACTTCATCATCCCGCTCACCTCCTCCCCCCCCCAAACAAACCCACCCAACCTCCAACCTATTCACCCCTTCCCCCCAACCCATTCACCCACCCCCCCCAAACCAATCCACCCCCTCAAACCCATCCACCCCCTCCCCCCAACCCACCCACCACCCCCTCACCACCCCTCACCTGGTTGCGCCATATTCCTCATGGGCACGTCGTTGTTGGCTGGTCTCGGCGACGGTCTGAACTTGCTGTGAATGAAGAAACACCTGTTGGGTGGATGGAATAAAATATTAAATGAATTGAATAAAATTTAATAAATGAATAAAATTATTTAATAGAATAAATTCATTTAATAAAACAATTTTTTTTAATAAGTTTAGTTAATAGAATAAATTTATTTAAATAAAATAAATTTATTTAATAAAATAAATTTATTTAATAAAATAAATTTGTTTAATAAAATAAATTTAATAAAAAAATAAATTTAATAAAATGACTTTATTTAATGAATAATTTTATTCAATTTATAATAAAAAAATTGAATAATTAATTAAATAAATGAAATAAAGTTATAAAGAATAACTAAAAGATAAAGATAAAGGTATTTAAAATAATTAAATAAGTGGAATAAAGTTAATTTTTAAAAGAATTAAATTGAAAAAATTACATTCAATAAATTAATTTTGAAGAAGTAATAAATGTATTATTGTTAATTAATGTATTAACTACAATTATAAATTAATGAACCAATAATATAAATTAATTTATCAATAATATAAATTAATTAAATAATAATATAAATTAATTAACTAATAATATAACTTAATAAACTAATAATATAAATTAATTAACGAATAATATAAATTAATTAACTAATAATATAAATTAATTAACTAATAATATAAATTAATTAACTATTAGTATAAATTAATTAGCTAATAAATCCATTAATTAGTTGAGCATTATTATTATTATTAATAATTACTTAAAAGTGATCATTAATTATCTTTAACTAGTTAATTGAATATCGAATCAGTTTAAACCTTTTTTAAGGATAAGGCATTTATAAATAATTATTTAACTGAATAAATTAATAACTTAATAAATAAATTAAATCTGCATTTTTAAATAGTTATTTAACTGGATGAACAAATGATTTAATTAATAAATTTGCGTTTTAATAACTTAATAAATAAATTGAATTTGCATTTTTAAATAGTTATTTAACTGGATTAATAAATAATTTAATTAATAAATATGAATTTTAAATAGTTATTTAACTGACCAAAAGAATAATTTAATTAATAAATTTGCATTTTAAATAATTATTTAACTGGATAAATGAATAAATTAAATAATTGTTAACTCACACTGCGATCAATCCAATGAACAAAGCAAGTGAAATTACAATCCCAACGACTTTCATCAATATGTCAGAACCCTCCTCCGGGCCCGCTGAGTAGTAGTAGTAGTAGTAGTAGTAGTAGTAGTAGTAGTAGTAGTAGTAGTAGTAGTAGTAGTAGTAGTAGTAGTAGTAGTAGTAGTAGTAGTAGTAGTAGTAGTAGTAGTAGTAGTAGTAGTAGTAGTAGTAGTAGTAGTAGTAGTAGTAGTAGTAGTAGTAGTAGTAGTAGTAGTAGTAGTAGTAGTAGTAGTAGTAGTAGTAGTAGTAGTAGTAGTAGTAGTAGTAGTAGTAGTAGTAGTAGTAGTAGTAGTAGTAGTAGTAGTAGTAGTAGTAGTAGTAGTAGTAGTAGTAGTAGTAGTAGTAGTAGTAGTAGTAGTAGTAGTAGTAGTAGTAGTAGTAGTAGTAGTAGTAGTAGTAGTAGTAGTAGTAGTAGTAGTAGTAGTAGTAGTAGTAGTAGTAGTAGTAGTAGTAGTAGTAGTAGTAGTAGTAGTAGTAGTAGTAGTAGTAGTAGTAGTAGTAGTAGTTGTAGTAGTTGTAGTAGTAGTAGTAGTAGTAGTAGTAATAGTGGTGGTAGTGGTGGTAGTAGTAGTAGTAGTAGTAGTAGTAGTAGTAGTAGTGATAGTAGCAGTAGTAGTAGTAGTAGTAGTAGTAGTAGTAGTAGTAGTAGTAGTAGTAGTAGTAGTAGTAGTAGTGGTGGTAGTAGTAGTGTTTGTAGTAGTAGTAGTAGTAGTAGTAGTACCAGTAGTAGTGGTGGTAGTAGTAGAAGTAGTAGTAGTAGTAGAAGAAGTAGTAGTGGTGGTAGTAGTAGTAGTAGTAGTAGTAGTAGTAGAAGTAGTAGTAGTAGTAGTAGTAGTAGTAGTAGTAGTAGTAGTAGTAGTAGTAGTAGTAGTAGTAGTAGTAGTAGTAGTAGTAGTAGTAGTAGTAGTATTGATAGTAGTAGTAGTAGTAGTAGTAGTAGTGGTGATGGTAGTAGTAGTATTTGTAGTAGTAGTAGTGGTGGTAGTAGTAGAAGTAGTAGTAGTAGTAGTAGAAGTAGTAGTAGTAGTAGTAGTAGTAGTAGTAGTAGTAGTAGAAGTAGTAGTAGTAGTAGTAGTAGTAGTAGTAGTAGTAGTAGTAGTAGTAGTAGTAGTAGTAGAAGTAGTAGTAGTAGTAGTAGTAGTGGTGGTAGTAGTAGTATTTGTAGTAGTAGTAGTAGTAGTACCAGTAGTAGTGGTGGTAGTAGTAGTAGTAGTGGTGGTAGTAGTAGAAGTAGTAATAGTAGTAGTAGTAGTGGTGGGAGTAGTAGTAGTAGTAGTGGTGGGAGTAGTAGTAGTAGTAGTAGTAGTAGTAGTAGTAGTAGTAGTAGTAGTAGTAGAAGTAGTATTAGTGGTAGTGATGGTAGAAGTAGTGGTAGTGGTGGTGGAAGTAGTAGTAGTATTAATAATAATAAGGTATACAATATATATATATATATATATATATAATTTGTAAAATACAAAATATGAAAATAATTTAATTTGGATTTGTATTTAGAATTTTAAAAAGAATCTTTTTCTAGTTTATTTGAGTTATTTTTTTATAAATATTTAAATTCTGAATTTTAAGGCATCCATAAATTAAATAAATTAAACTTAATAAACTTTTTAAAATTAATTAAAGTAATAGTTATGATCTCGTTTTGTTACATCAAGAATTTCAACATGCTCACGTGCTGAAGTCGTCGAATTTGTGGTTTCATTACCAGTATCTGCAAAAGATTGTAGTAGTGGTAGTAGTTGTGGTTGTGTTGGTGGTGGTAGTGGTGGTTGTGGTAGTTGTTTTGGTGGTAGTTGTGGTGGTGGTAGTATTAGTAGTGGTGATGGTGGTTGTGGTGGTAGTGGTAGTAGTAATAGTAGTAGTAGTAGTAGTAGTAGTAGTAGTAGTAGTAGTAGTAGTAGTAGTAGTAGTAGTAGTAGTAGTAGTAGTAGTAGTAGTAGTAGTAGTAGTAGTAGTAGTAGTAGTAGTAGTAGTAGTAGTGGTGGTTGTGGTGGTGATGGTAGTAGTAGTAGTAGTAGTAGTAGTGGTGGTTTTGGTGGTAGTGGTAGTAGTAGTAGTAGTAGTAGTGGTGGTTGTGGTGGTAGTGGTAGTAGTAGTAGTAGTAGTAGTGGTGGTTGTGGTGGTGGTAGTAGTAGTAGTAGTAGTATTAGTAGTAGTAGTAACAGTAGTGGTGGTGGTGGTGGTGGTTGTGGTGGTGGTGGTGGTGTTAGTAGTGGTGTTTGGGGTGGTTGTTTTGGTGGTGCTCTAATAAATAAATTACACCGTTAATCAATTGATTAATGAATATGTTAATTATTTAATTAATTAGTCAATAAATTACTAAATAATAAATTAATTTAGCTTTTGAATTTATGAATTTATCGATCTTGATTTTTTTTAATGAATTATATATTAAAAATAATAAAATAATAATAGCAATGACAATAATAATAATAATAATATTAATAATAATAATAATAATAATATTAATTATAATAATAATTAGTAAACCCGATCTAGCTGTAGCAACAAAAAGCAGCAGAATCGAAAGCAGTTTGAGTTTCATTTCGAGGCGTTTGGACGGAGTTTTAAGCGATTCTTATATTATAATAATAATATTATAATTATTATTTTAATTATAATTATTATTAATATTTATATTATGATTATTATTAATATTTCTGTGTTCTTTCGATCTTGCAAACATTAGTTGTGGTTGAATTGCTGTGATGTTTATTTACAAAAAATGATGAAGACAAACGTCATTTTAAATTATTTAATCGATTAAGTATCTAATTAAGTAATTTGTTTTTTTATTAATTAACTAATTAACTATTTAACTAATTACCTGTTTTTTTTATTAATTAACTAATTAACTATTTAACTAATTACTTGATTAAATTAATAATTTAAGTATTTTTATTATTATTTAGATAATCATGATCGTGAAATGGAATTTTTTGTGAAATTAAAACAACATACCTTGTTAAAATACTTTTAAAAAAGTAAATATATATTAATAGTGAATATATACCAATAAATCATTTTTCCTATTTTTATTTACAAGCAACTGATGATGCTGATGATGCTAATGATGATGATGATAATGATGCTGATGATGATGACGATGATGATGATGACGACGATGATGATGATGACGACGATGATGATGATGATGATGCTGATGATGATGACGATGATGATGATGACGATGATGATGATGATGATGATCTTCATTTTGCTTGTAATTATTGTTTTTCCTTTATGCTTCATTCATACATCATAACATTTTTTTTACATAAAACTTATTTCGTCTTTACAATCTTCCATCTCAACCAATCAATCCAATTTTTTTCCAAATATCTATATCCATCCATCTCTCCACCCATCCATTTCAATTTCATCTTACCCCATTAATCTGATTTATTTGTCTTTAAATCATTTAACTCAAGTCTTAAAATTCCTAAATAAATTTATCTAATTAATTAAAACTAATCTTTCCATTTCTAAATTAATTTTTCTAATTAATTAAAACTAATATTTCAATTTCTAAATTAATTAATTTTAATTTATCTCATCCCCATCTCCTTCTCATGGGGAAGCAGGTTTTTCGGAAGAGAGTGGCAATCAAGGAGATGGAGGGGGTGTACCTACTTGACCAGCACCCCCAGCTGAAAATAAATCAACGGATTTAGTAAGGATTTAATATAAAAATCAATTAATTGGCGCGAATTTAACAATGAAAATTAATTAATTCTTGAATCTAATTAAAAAGCGCTGTATAAATTTGATTGATCGATTGATTGTTTATTAATAAGAATAAATTGATTAGTGAAGATCAAATAATGGAAATTTCTATATTAGTGAAGACTTAATGTGGTTAATGGTGGGTGTAAAATGGGAAAATATACGGATTTTAAAAGAGGGTCACCCTTTGACCACCATCATCCCCCTAGACCACCACTAGCCCCTAGACCACCATCATCCCCCTAGACCACCATCATCCTCCTAGACCACCATCATCCTCCTAGACCACCATCATCCTCCTAGACCACCATCATCCTCCTAGACCAACATCATCCTCCTAGACCACCATCATCCTCCTAGACCATCATCATCCCCCTAGACCACCATCATCCCCCTAGACCACCATCATCCCCCTAGACCACCATCATCCCCCTAGACCACCATCATCCTCCTAGACCACCATCATCCTCCTAGACCACCATCATCCTCCTAGACCACCATCATTCTCCTAGACCACCATCATCCTCCTAGACCACCATCATCCTCCTAGACCACCATCATCCTCCTAGACCACCATCATCCTCCTAGACCACCATCATCCTCCTAGACCACCATCATCCCCCTAGACCACCATCATCCCCCTAGACAACCATCATCCTCCTAGACCACCATCATCCTCCTAGACCACCTTCATCCCCCTAGACCACCATCATCCTCCTAGACCACCATCATCCTCCTAGACCACCATCATCCCCCTAGACCACCATCATCCCCCTAGACCACCATCATCCCCCTAGACCACCATCATCCTCCTAGACCACCATCATCCTCCTAGACCACCATCATCCTCCTAGACCACCATCATCCTCCTAGACCACCATCATCCTCCTAGACCACCATCATCCTCCTAGACCACCATCATCCTCCTAGACCACCATCATCCTCCTAGACCACCATCATCCTCCTAGACTACCATCATCCCCCTAG
>OX030971.1:1552689-1562689 GCA_943735955.1 Piscicola geometra | reverse complement strand
TCACAAAACCCCTGACCCATCACCCCACCTTCCCCCCCCCCCCTCACTTAACCCCCTAATCCCCATCATCCCCACTTTCCCCCCCTCCCCAAAACCCCTAACCCATCATCCCATCCACCCCCTATGAAACCCCCTGGTCTATAACACCACTACCCCCCCTACCAAGCCCCCTAATTTCCAAAACCATCACCCCCTCTCTATTAAGTATCAACACCAACACAACCACCAAATGAAAATGAAAATTGAAAAAAAAAGAAAAAGCAAACTTTAAGAAAGTTAAATGAAAGATAGGAATGGGAAAAAATGGGAAAAGTTAGAAATAATTAAATTGGAAAAAAAGAAAAATAGAAATAATTAAACTTGAAAAAAAAGAAAGAAAAAAAAAATTATCATTAGACACAGAATAAAAATACAAAATGTAACAATAATAATAAATTGTGAAAAAAAAAACTGAAAAATCTTGAATTATAAACAAAATGATCATCTATTTTTATTTTTTTGTTTTGATTTAGTAACGAAAAATATTTTATGTTGTTGAAAAAAATTTCCGCATTTATTATTATTATCAATTTATAGAAGTTAGTCGTTATCACTATAATAAATAATTATTTGGAAAAAGAAATTTATATTTTTTATTAACTCAATTATAACAATCAAATGAAACAATTAAAGCGTATTGTTTATTTAATATGAATAAGAAGAAATATTGAAAATAAATAATAATAATAATAATAACAACAAGAATAATGAGAATAATCATAATAATATTATTTTTATTTTTATTATGAGGTCGTCAAATTCCCTCTCCAGAATTTCCATTAGATGCTTGTGGACTTTTCAGAACCTGTGTTATCATCATCATCATCACCATCACGATCATCATCATCATCATCATCATTATCACCATCATCATCATTATCGTAATCATCACCATCATCATCATTATCATCATCATCATCATCACCTCCAACACTAGGCCGGCTGCAACCGTGTGACCTGAACTTCTTAACATAAACCTGAGAAAGATGATGATGATGATGATTACGATGATGATTATTATACGTATTTTTCAAGTGTTATCATCATCATCATCATCATCAGCATCATCATCATCATCAGTATCATCATCATCATCATCAGCATCATCATCATCATCATCATCATCATCATCATCATCATCAGTATCATCATCATCATCATCATCAGCATCATCATCATCATCACTTCCCAAGCTCTTTGAAATCACTGTAGGCTTCAATGCAAATGGCCCTGTCGACCTGGTGATAATAATAATAAAGATAATAATAATAATAAAGATAATAATATTAATTAAGATAATAATAACAATAAAGATAATAATATTAATAATAATATACCATGATTATTATTTATAATAAGAATAATAATGTTAATAACTGCAATGTCGACTACAGCACTGGTGTTCTTAGACATCTGTGGAAAGATTCATCATCATCATGACCATCCCCATCATCATCATCATGACCACCACAATCATCATCATCACCCCACCATCATCATCATCACCCTCATCACCATCACCATCATTATCATAATCATCATCATCACCCAGGCCTACTCCTAACAACAACACACCTTTACCACCATCATCATCCCCACCACCCCAACCAACATCAACACCACCCCCACCATGACCATTACCATCACCATCCCCACCACCACCACCATCACCACCCCATAATCATCATCATCATCATCATCACCACCCCCTAATCATCATCATCAGCACCTAGGCCTATTCCTGACAACAGCGCCACTGGTACGATGCAGTTGCGAGACCATTCTAACGATCCGAGCCTGCTCTGTCAACGATTGGTAATGTAGTACTTCCTGAGTGATGGTGATGATGATGATGAAGCTGATGGTGATGATGATGATGATCGAGGTGGTGATGATGGAGGTGGTGATGATGATGGAGATGGGGGTGGTGATGGTAATGATGAAGGTGGTGATGATGGAGGTTGTGATGATGATGATGATGGTGATGGGGGTGGTGGTGATGGAGGTGGTGATGATAATGATGGGGGTTGTGATGGTGGTGGTGATGATGATGATGGTGGATGTTATTATGATATTGATGGTGAAGGTGATGATGATGAAGAAGATGATGATGATGACAACAAAAACACGACTATAATCATAACCACCTGGAAACCCTTTGTAATGGGCGTGGCTATATCGAAGATGACGATCCGGGCCCTGAACAGAGTGGCTAGAGGTACTGGCCGTATGACGTCACTAATGATGGAGCTTGTGGTGGTGATGATGATGATGGTGGTGGAGTGGGGGGGGGAGGGTGGTGATAAGCCTGCTGCTTCTACTACTACTACTACTACTACTACTACTACTACTACTACCACCACCACCAAAACTACTACTACTACTACTACTACTACTACTACTACTACTACTACTACTACTACTACTACTACTACTACTACTACTACTACTACTACTACTACTACTACTAGTACTACTACTACTACTACTACTACTACTACTACTACCACCACCAAAACTACTACTACTACTACTACTACTACTACTACTACTACGACTATTACTACTACTACTACTACTACTACTACCACCACCACCACAACTACTACTACTACTACTACTACCACCACCAAAACAACTACTACTACTACTACTACTACTACTACTACTACTACTACTACTACTACTACTACTATTGCTACTACCACTACTACTACTACTAATACTACTACTACAACTGATGATGATGATGATGATGTGGGTGGTGATGATGCTGATGATGATGATGATGATGATGATAGATAATTTTTCAATTATAATTTGAATTCTAAAAACACTAAAAATTATTATTCAATTATAATTTTAGTTATTAAATTTCTAAAAATATTTAAACATAATTTGTTTCTCTCTACAAACGACCCACTTTTAACGACGGCAACCTCGTTGGCTGGCGAAACTAGAACTCTATCACCTGATTGGGTGATAAGTATAATAATAATATTATTAATTAGTAATAATAATTAGTATTTTAAAATTATTAATATATTATTATTTTACAATCATGGGGTTTAGGGAAGGGATGGGTTGGGTTTGTTTGGGGGTGGGTTGAGGGAGGTGGGATTCAGGGGTGGGTGGGGCTTAGGAGGGTGGGTTGGGTTTATGGGGGTGGGTTTAGGGGGGTGGGTTGGGTTTAGGAGGGGGTGGGGTTTAGGGGGGTGGGGTTTAGGGGGGTGGGGTTTTGGGGGGGTGGGTTGGGTTAAGGGGGTGGTTTGGGTTTAAGGGGGGTGGGTTGGGTTTAGGGAATGAGGGTAGAGTTTCGGGGGGTGGTTTGGGTTTAGAGGAGGAGGGGTGGAGTTTAGGGGGGCTGGGTTGGGTTAAGAGGGGGGGTGGAGTCTAGGGGGATAAGGTTTAGAAGGGTGGGTGGGTTTAGGGGGGGTGGGTTGGGTTCAGGGTGGGTGGGGTTTAGAGGGGGGGTGGGTTTAGGGGGGGTGGGTTTAGGGGGGGTGGGTTGGGTTCAGGGTGGGTGGGGTTTAAAGGGGGGGTGGGGATGGGGGTTTTGTTGGTTTTACGGGAGGAAGTTAGATGGTTTTGTGGGGGGTTTGAAGAGGGTTTTGTGGTTTGTGTTGGTAGTTGTGGTTTCATGTGGTGGGGGTGTGGTTGAGATAATGTGGTTAGAGCGGTGGAAGACAGTGTGGGCGGGTAATGGTGGTAGTGGATAGAGTGTTTCTTGTATTTTAAGCCCCAGAAATAACTACCCAATAAAATCCCCCCATATAATAAACCCCCCCCCCCCCGATAAAGAATGCCATCCCCCTCCCCTAACCACCTGTTATCATATTGGGTATGAAGTCCTTGTGACCAGGCGCGTCCATCGTGACCCCTCGGCTCCTGATTGGGATGGGTTGGTGGGTGGGATGCGGGTGGTGGGTTGGATGGGGTGGTGGGTGGGATGGGGTGGTGGGTGGGATGCGGGTGGTGGGTTGGATGGGGTGGTGGGTGGAATAGGGTGGTGGGTGGGATGGGGTGGTAGGTGGGATGGGGTGGTGGGTGGGATAGGGTGGTGGGTGGAATGGGATGATGGGTGGGATGAGGTGGTGGGTGGGATGAAGTGGTGGGTGTGATGGGGTGGTGGGTGGGATGGGGTGGTGGGTGGAATGGGATGGTGGGTGGGATGGGGTGGTGGGTGGAAAGGGGTGGTATGTGGGATGGGGTGGAAGGTGGGATGGGGTGGTGGGTGGGATGGGGTGGTGGGTGGGATGGAGTGGTGGGTGGGATGGGGTGGTGGGTGGGATGGGGTGGTGGGTGGTGTGGGGGTGGTGGGTTTGATGGGGGTGGTGGGTGGAATGGGGTGGTGGGTGGGATAGGGTGGTGAGTGGAATGGGGTGGTGGGTGGGATGGGGTGGTGGGTGGAATGGGGTGGTCGGTGGGATGGGGTGGTAGGTGGGATGGGGTGGTGGGTGGGATGGGGTGGTGGCTGGGATGGGATGATGGGTGGGATGAGGTGGTGGGTGGGATGGGATGGTGAGTGGGATGGGGTGGTGGGTGGAATGGGGTGGTGGGTGGGATGGGGTGGTGGGTGAAAAGGGGTGGTGGGTGGGATGGGGTGGTAGGTGGGATGGGGTGGTGGGTGGGATGGGGTGGTGGGTGGGATGGGGTGGTGGGTGGGATGGGGTGGTGGATGGTGTGGGGGTGGTGGGTTTGATGGGGGTGGTGGGGGGAATGGGGAGGTGGGTGGGATGGGGTGGTGAGTGGGATGGGGTGGTGGGTGAGATAAGGTGGTGGGTGGAATGGGGTGGTGGGTGGAAAGGGGTGGTGGGTGGGATGGGGTGGTAGGTGGGATGCGGTGGTGGGTGGGATGGGATGGTAGGTGGGATGGGGTGGTGGGTGGGATGAGGTGGTGGGTGGGATGGGGTGGTGGGTGGGAAGGGGTGGTGGGTGGGATGGGGTCGTGGGTGGGATGGGGGTGGTGGGTTTGATGGGGGTGGTGGGTGGAATGGGGTGGTGGGTGGGATGGGGGGGTGGGTGGGATGGGGTGGGGATGGGATGGGGTGGGGGGTGGGATGGGTGGGGGGTGGAATGGGATGGTGGGTTAGTTAATTAGATAGGGGTTGATTAATGGGTTAGAAGGTTGCAGGTTGAGGGTTAGATAATGGGATTGGGATGCTGATGATAATGATGCTGATAGTGGTGATGACGATGATGCCTAAACAATTCTCCTTCCGTCTCATCCAACACCCACGCATAAGCAAAAGAACTCTTTCCTGTGGATGGATGGATCGAACGGTACACACACACACACACAAACACACATACACAAACACACACACACACAAACACCCCCCACACACACACACACACACAAATACACACATTTTTGAATATTAAAAAATTTTAAAAGATTTAAATGAAAATATGAGAAAAACCTTAAAAATGTATTGAAAAAGTTGAAAATTTCGATTCTACTGAAGTCATGACGTTGATTTTTTTTACGTAATTAAAAAATAAACCTTTTGAATACCAAGAATCTTTTTCTCCAATGGCAGCAACCTGAAAAATCTATAACATCAAAGCTCCCCAACTTCCGAGCGAAATGAAAGTCATAAAACTTTTGTTTTTGTGTCTTTTAGTTTGGACTGCTAAGTCTCAAGGTGATGATGAGGAGGAGGATGATGATGAGGATGATGATGATGATGAGGAGGAGGAGGAGGATGATGATGAAGATGATGATGAGGAGGAGGAGGAGGAGGATGATGATGATGAGGATGATGATGATGATGGCGCTTTAATCTTTCTAGTCCATTTTTATATATTTTTGGTCCATATATTGAATTTCAATATAATCTGCTGAACGGGTAGGTGAGAGAATAACGACTCTTTGTTTGACCAATAATGAAAGGTCCTAGGTTCATGGCCCTACTACTACTACTACTACTACTACTACTACTACTACTACTACTACTACTACTACTACTACTACTACTACTACTACTACTACTACTACTACTACTACTACTACTACGACGACGACGACTACTACTACTACTACTACTACTACTACTACTACTACTACTACTACTACTACTACTACTACTACTACTACTACTACTACTACGACGACTACTACTACTACTACTACTACTACTACTACTACTACTACTACTACTACTACTACTACTACTACTACTACTACTACGACTACTACTACTACTACTACTACTATTACTACTACCACCACCACCACCACTACCACCACCACCATCACCACTACTACTACTACTACCACCACCACAACTACCACCAAAACAACTACCACAACCACCACTACCACCACCAACACAACCACAACTACTACTACTACCACTACTACAATCTTTTGCAGATACTGGTAATGATACCACAAATTCGACGACTTCAGCACGTGAGCATGTTGAAATTCTTGATGTAACAAAACGAGATCATAACTATTACTTGAATTATTTAAAACAAGTCTATTAAGTTTAATTTATTTAATTTATTGATGCCTTAAAATTCAGAATTTAAATATTTATCTAAAAATAACTCAAATAAACTAGAAAAAGATTCTTTTTAAAACCCCGAAATACAAATCCAAATTAAATTATTTTATTATTTTGTATTTTACAAATTATATAGTAGTAGTAGTATTAATAATAAAAAGGTATACAATATAAATATAAATAAATATATATATATATATAAATATAAATACATATATATATATATATATTGTATACCTTAATAATACTTCTACTACTATTAATACTACTACTACTACCACCACCACTACTACTACTATCACCACCACAACCACTACCACCACTACTACTTCCACCACCACCACCACTACTACAATAATTACTTCTACAACTACTACTACTACTACTACTACTACTACTACTACTACTACTACTACTACTACTACTACTTCTACTACTACTACTACTACTACTACTACTACTACTACTACTACCACCACTACTACTTCTACTACTACTACTATTACTACCACTACTACTACTACTACTACTATTCAGCCCCCAGGGATGTGACCACAGGGCTTTTAAAGGGAATATTTATGGGGATTCTGTTTATGCTTATCGTCTGCGCGTAAGTGTGTATTGTATTGAATTGTATTGTATTGTATTCTATTACATTATATTGTATTGAATTTAATTTAACTTTTTTGTGTATACTGTATTTTATTTTATTAAATACATAAACTAAGTTTTATTTTTTCTTTCAAAGCTAATTTGTCATTAAGTTTAATTTATATATTTTTTAACTTTATTATTTTATTTTTCAATGCCTAATTTCATTTTTTAAAATTTCGTTTCTAATAATTTTAAGTTTAAGACTTACTTTTTTTTTTCAGCGGGGGTGGCCTGACCTTCTGCAGGATTGGCCGCAGGGAGAGAGCACCACCACCACCACCACCAGCTGAGGGCATCCCCCTCGCTATGCGAGCCCCCCCTTACCCCGGAACTCCCCCCCCAAGCACCCCCCCTCCCGCCTACTCCTCCCCGGCTGCCCCACCCCCCTACCCTGGGGCATCCTCACCTCCACGCCTAGCGCCCGGAGAGATTCCTGCGTCTCCACCACCCCCTTATAGATCCCCTTGATCTCCACCCCACCACCACCCCTATAGAACCACTTGATCCCCACCATCCCTCCACCACTCCTTCTATTTATAATCCTAGACTTCCAAGCCTTCCCACCACATCTAAAACATCCCCTAATCTAAAATCCCTCCCTTTCACAAAACCCCTGACCCATCACCCCACCTTCCCTTTCCCCCAAAACCCCTAACCCATCACCCCTCTTTAACACCACTACCCCCTACCA
This sequence comes from Piscicola geometra, assembly GCA_943735955.1. Taxonomy (NCBI): domain Eukaryota; kingdom Metazoa; phylum Annelida; class Clitellata; order Hirudinida; family Piscicolidae; genus Piscicola; species Piscicola geometra. The sequence goes on along the minus strand of OX030971.1, from coordinate 1,554,790 downwards.
AACCCCCTAATTTTCAAAACCATCACCCCCTCTCTATTGATTACTCTAAGTATCAACACCAACACAACCACCAAATGAAAATGAAAATTTAAAAAAAAGAAAAAGCAAACTTTAAGAAAGTTAAATGAAAGATAGGAATGGGAAAAAATGGGAAAAGTTAGAAATAATTAAATTGGAAAAAAAGAAAAAAGAAAAATAATTAAACTTGAAAAAAAAGAAAAAAAAATTATCATTAAACACAGAATAAAAATACAAAATGTAACAATAAAAATAAATTGTGAAAAAAAAAGAAAAATCTTGAATTATAAACAAAATGATCATCTATTTTTATTTTTTTGTTTTGATTTAGTAACGAAAAATATTTTATGTTGTTGAAAAAAATTTCCGCATTTATTATTATTATCAATTTATAGAAGTTAGTCGTTATCACTATAATAAATAATTATTTGGAAAAAGAAATTTATATTTTTTATTAACTCAATTATAACAATCAAATGAAACAATTAAAGCGTATTGTTTATTTAATATGAATAAGAAGAAATAATGAAAAGAATAATAATGAAAATAATCATAATAATATTATTTTTATTTTTATTATGAGGTCGTCAAATTCCCTCTCCAGAGTTTCCATTAGATGCTTGTGGACTTTTCAGAACCTGTGTTATCATCATCATCATCACCATCACCATCATCATCATCATCACCATCATCATTATCATCATCATCATTATCATGAGCACCATCATCATCATGAGTATCATCATCATCATCATCATCACCTCCAACACTAGGCCGGCTGCAACAGTGTGACCAGAATTTCTTAACATAAACCTGAGAAAGATGATGATGATGATGATTACGATGATGATTATTATACGTATTTTTCAAGTGTTATCATCATCATCATCATCAGTATCATCATCATCATCATCAGCATCATCATCATCATCATCATCATCATCATCACCTCCCAAGCTCTTTGAAATCACTGTAGGCTTCAATGCAAATGGCCCTGTCGACCTGGTGATAATAATAATACAGATAATAATAATAATACAGATAATAATAATAATACAGATAATAATAACAATAAAGATAATAATAATAATAAAGATAATAATATTAATAATAATATACCATGATTATTATTTATAATAAGAATAATAATGTTAATTACTGCAATGTCGACTACAGCACTGGTGTTCTTAGTTAGGCATCTGTGGAAGGATTCATCATCATCATGACCATCACCATTATCATCATCATGACCACCACAATCATCATCATCACCCAGGCCTACTCCTAACAACAACACACCATCACCACCATCATCATCCCCACCACCCCCACCACCAACATCATCACCCCCACCATGACCATCATCATCACCACCACTCCCATCATAATCATCACCATCACCACCACTCCCACCACTCCCACCATGACCATCATCATCACCACCACTCCCACCACCCCCACCATCATCACCATCACCGTAATCATCATCATCAGCACCTAGGCCTACTCCTAACAACAACACACCATCACCACCATCATCATCACCACCACCCCAACAACATCACCACCATGACCATCATCATCACCACCCCGACCATGATCATCACCATCACCACCACCCCAACCATTACCATCACCATCCCCACCACCACCATCATCACCACCCCCGCAATCATCATCATCAGCACCTAGGCCTATTCCTGACAACGACGCCACTGGTACGATGCAGTTGCGAGACCATTCTGACGATCCGAGCTTGTTCCGTCAGCGACTGATAATGCAGTACTACCTGAGTGATGATGATGATGATGATGGGGGTGGTGATGATGATGGTGGTGATGATGGGGATGGGGGTGGTGATGGTAATGATGAAGGTGGTGATGATGATGATGATGGTGATGGGGGTGGTGATGGTAATGATGAAGGTGGTGATTATGGAGGTGGTGATGATGATGAGGATGGGGGGGGGTGATGATGATGACGAAGGTGGTGATGATGGAGGTGGTGATGATGATAATGATGGTGATGGGGGTGGTGGTGATGGAGGTGGTGATGATAATGATGGGGGTTGTGATGGTGGTGG
>OX030971.1:1535189-1550189 GCA_943735955.1 Piscicola geometra | reverse complement strand
CCAGGCGCGTCCATCGTGACCCCTCGGCTCCTGATTGGGATGGGTTGGTGGGTGGGATGCGGGTGGTGGGTTGGATGGGGTGGTGGGTGGGATGGGGTGGTGGGTGGGATGCGGGTGGTGGGTTGGATGGGGTGGTGGGTGGAATAGGGTGGTGGGTGGGATGGGGTGGTAGGTGGGATGGGGTGGTGGGTGGGATAGGGTGGTGGGTGGAATGGGATGATGGGTGGGATGAGGTGGTGGGTGGGATGAAGTGGTGGGTTGGATGGGGTGGTGGGTGGGATGGGGTGGTGGGTGGAATGGGGTGGTGGGTGGGATGGGGTGGTGGGTGGAAAGGGGTGGTATGTGGGATGGGGTGGAAGGTGGGATGGGGTGGTGGGTGGGATGGGGTGGTGGGTGGGATGGAGTGGTGGGTGGGATGGGGTGGTGGGTGGGATGGGGTGGTGGGTGGTGTGGGGGTGGTGGGTTTGATGGGGGTGGTGGGTGGAATGGGGTGGTGGGTGGGATAGGGTGGTGAGTGGAATGGGGTGGTGGGTGGAATGGGGTGGTCGGTGGGATGGGGTGGTAGGTGGGATGGGGTGGTGGGTGGGATGGGGTGGTGGCTGGGATGGGATGATGGGTGGGATGAGGTGGTGGGTGGGATGGGATGGTGAGTGGGATGGGGTGGTGGGTGGAATGGGGTGGTGGGTGGGATGGGGTGGTGGGTGAAAAGGGGTGGTGGGTGGGATGGGGTGGTAGGTGGGATGGGGTGGTGGGTGGGATGGGGTGGTGGGTGGGATGGGGTGGTGGATGGTGTGGGGGTGGTGGGTTTGATGGGGGTGGTGGGGGGAATGGGGTGGTGGGTGGGATGGGGTGGTGAGTGGGATGGGGTGGTGGGTGAGATAAGGTGGTGGGTGGAATGGGGTGGTGGGTGGAAAGGGGTGGTGGGTGGGATGGGGTGGTAGGTGGGATGCGGTGGTGGGTGGGATGGGATGGTGGGTGGGATGGGGTGGTGGGTGGGATGGGGTGGTGGGTGGGATGGGGTGGTGGGTGGGATGGGGTGGTGGGTGGGATGGGGTCGTGGGTGGGATGGGGGTGGTGGGTTTGATGGGGGTGGTGGGTGGAATGGGGTGGTGGGTGGGATGGGGGGGTGGGTGGGATGGGGTGGGGATGGGATGGGGTGGGGGGTGGGATGGGTGGGGGGTGGAATGGGATGGTGGGTTAGTTAATTAGATAGGGGTTGATTAATGGGTTAGAGGGTTGCAGGTTGAGGGTTAGATAATGGGATTGGGATGCTGATGATAATGATGCTGATAGTGGTGATGATGATGATGCCTAAACAATTCTCCTTCCGTCTCATCCAACACCCACGCATAAGCAAAAGAACTCTTTCCTGTGGATGGATGGATCGAACGGTACACACACACACACACAAACACACATACACAAACACACACACACACAAACACCCCCCACACACACACACACACACAAATACACACATTTTTGAATATTAAAAAATTTTAAAAGATTTAAATGAAAATATGAGAAAAACCTTAAAAATGTATTGAAAAAGTTGAAAATTTCGATTCTACTGAAGTCATGACGTTGATTTTTTTTACGTAATTAAAAAATAAACCTTTTGAATACCAAGAATCTTTTTCTCCAATGGCAGCAACCTGAAAAATCTATAACATCAAAGCTCCCCAACTTCCGAGCGAAATGAAAGTCATAAAACTTTTGTTTTTGGGTCTTTTAGTTTGGACTGCTAAGTCTCAAGGTGATGATGAGGAGGAGGATGATGATGAGGATGATGATGATGATGAGGAGGAGGAGGAAGATGATGATGAAGATGATGATGAGGAGGAGGAGGAGGAGGATGATGATGATGAGGATGATGATGATGATGGCGCTTTAATCTTTCTAGTCCATTTTTATATATTTTTGGTCCATATATTGAATTTCAATATAATCTGCTGAACGGGTAGGTGAGAGAATAACGACTCTTTGTTTGACCAATAATGAAAGGTCCTAGGTTCATGGCCCTACTACTACTACTACTACTACTACTACTACTACTACTACTACTACTACTACTACTACTACTACTACTACTACTACTACTACTACTACTACTACGACGACGACGACTACTACTACTACTACTACTACTACTACTACTACTACTACTACTACTACTACTACTACTACTACTACTACTACTACTACTACTACTACTACGACGACTACTACTACTACTACTACTACTACTACTACTACTACTACTACTACTACTACTACTACTACTACTACTACTACTACTACTACTACGACTACTACTACTACTACTACTACTATTACTACTACCACCACCACCACCACTACCACCACCACCATCACCACTACTACTACTACTACCACCACCACAACTACCACCAAAACAACTACCACAACCACCACTACCACCACCAACACAACCACAACTACTACTACTACCACTACTACAATCTTTTGCAGATACTGGTAATGATACCACAAATTCGACGACTTCAGCACGTGAGCATGTTGAAATTCTTGATGTAACAAAACGAGATCATAACTATTACTTGAATTATTTAAAACAAGTTTATTAAGTTTAATTTATTTAATTTATTGATGCCTTAAAATTCAGAATTTAAATATTTATCTAAAAATAACTCAAATAAACTAGAAAAAGATTCTTTTTAAAACCCCGAAATACAAATCCAAATTAAATTATTTTATTATTTTGTATTTTACAAATTATATAGTAGTAGTAGTATTAATAATAAAAAGGTATACAATATAAATAAAAATAAATAAATATATATATATAAATATAAATACATATATATATATATATATTGTATACCTTAATAATACTTCTACTACTATTAATACTACTACTACTACCACCACCACTACTACTACTATCACCACCACAACCACTACCACCACTACTACTTCCACCACCACCACCACTACTACAATAATTACTTCTACAACTACTACTACTACTACTACTACTACTACTACTACTACTACTACTACTACTACTACTACTACTTCTACTACTACTACTACTACTACTTCTACTACTACTACTACTACTACTACTACTACTACTACTACTACTACTACTACTACTACTACTACTACTACCACCACTACTACTTCTACTACTACTACTATTACTACCACTACTACTACTACTACTACTATTCAGCCCCCAGGGATGTGACCACAGGGCTTTTAAAGGGAATATTTATGGGGATTCTGTTTATGCTTATCGTCTGCGCGTAAGTGTGTATTGTATTGAATTGTATTGTATTGTATTCTATTACATTATATTGTATTGAATTTAATTTAACTTTTTTGTGTATACTGTATTTTATTTAATTAAATACATAAACTAAGTTTTATTTTTTCTTTCAAAGCTAATTTGTCATTAAGTTTAATTTATATATTTTTTAACTTTATTATTTTATTTTTCAAAGCCTAATTTCATTTTTTAAAATTTCGTTTCTAATAATTTTAAGTTTAAGACTTACTATTTTTTTTTCAGCGGGGGTGGCCTGACCTTCTGCAGGATTGGCCGCAGGGAGAGAGCACCACCACCACCACCACCAGCTGAGGGCATCCCCCTCGCTATGCGAGCCCCCCCTTACCCCGGAACTCCCCCCCCAAGCACCCCCCCTCCCGCCTACTCCTCCCCGGCTGCCCCACCCCCCTACCCTGGGGCATCCTCACCTCCACGCCTAGCGCCCGGAGAGATTCCTGCGTCTCCACCACCCCCTTATAGATCCCCTTGATCTCCACCCCACCACCACCCCTATAGAACCACTTGATCCCTACCATCCCTCCACCACTCCTTCTATTTATAATCCTAGACTTCCAAGCCTTCCCACCACATCTAAAACATCCCCTAATCTAAAATCCCTCCCTTTCACAAAACCCCTGACCCATCACCCCACCTTCCCTTTCCCCCAAAACCCCTAACCCATCACCCCTCTTTAACACCACTACCCCCTACCAAACCCCCTAATTTTCAAAACCATCACCCCCTCTCTATTGATTACTCTAAGTATCAACACCAACACAACCACCAAATGAAAATGAAAATTTAAAAAAAAGAAAAAGCAAACTTTAAGAAAGTTAAATGAAAGATAGGAATGGGAAAAAATGGGAAAAGTTAGAAATAATTAAATTGGAAAAAAAGAAAAAAGATAAATAATTAAACTTGAAAAAAAAGAAAAAAAAATTATCATTAAACACAGAATAAAAATACAAAATGTAACAATAAAAATAAATTGTGAAAAAAAAAGAAAAATCTTGAATTATAAACAAAATGATCATCTATTTTTATTTTTTTGTTTTGATTTAGTAACGAAAAATATTTTATGTTGTTGAAAAAAATTTCCGCATTTATTATTATTATCAATTTATAGAAGTTAGTCGTTATCACTATAATAAATAATTATTTGGAAAAAGAAATTTATATTTTTTATTAACTCAATTATAACAATCAAATGAAACAATTAAAGCGTATTGTTTATTTAATATGAATAAGAAGAAATAATGAAAAGAATAATAATGAAAATAATCATAATAATATTATTTTTATTTTTATTATGAGGTCGTCAAATTCCCTCTCCAGAGTTTCCATTAGATGCTTGTGGACTTTTCAGAACCTGTGTTATCATCATCATCATCACCATCACCATCATCATCACCATCATCATCACCATCATCATTATCATCATCATCATTATCATGAGCACCATCATCATCATGAGTATCATCATCATCATCATCATCACCTCCAACACTAGGCCGGCTGCAACAGTGTGACCAGAATTTCTTAACATAAACCTGAGAAAGATGATGATGATGATGATTACGATGATGATTATTATACGTATTTTTCAAGTGTTATCATCATCATCATCATCAGTATCATCATCATCATCATCAGCATCATCATCATCATCATCATCATCATCATCATCATCATCATCATCACCTCCCAAGCTCTTTGAAATCACTGTAGGCTTCAATGCAAATGGCCCTGTCGACCTGGTGATAATAATAATACAGATAATAATAATAATACAGATAATAATATTAATGAAGATAATAATAATAATACAGATAATAATAATAATACAGATAATAATATTAATAAAGATAATAATAATAATACAGATAATAATATTAATAAAGATAATAATAATAATACAGATAATAATATTAATAAAGATAATAATAATAATAAAGATAATAATATTAATAATAATATACCATGATTATTATTTATAATGAGAATAATAATGTTAATTACTGCAATGTCGACTACAGCACTGGTGTTCTTAGTTAGGCATCTGTGGAAGGATTCATCATCATCATGACCATCACCATTATCATCATCATGACCACCACAATCATCATCATCACCCAGGCCTACTCCTAACAACAACACACCATCACCACCATCATCATCCCCACCACCCCCACCACCAACATCATCACCCCCACCATGACCATCATCATCACCACCACTCCCATCATAATCACCATCACCACCACTCCCACCACTCCCACCATGACCATCATCATCACCACCACTCCCACCACCCCCACCATCATCACCATCACCGTAATCATCATCATCAGCACCTAGGCCTACTCCTAACAACAACACACCATCACCACCATCATCATCACCACCACCCCAACAACATCACCACCATGACCATCATCATCACCACCCCGACCATGATCATCACCATCACCACCACCCCCACCATTACCATCACCATCCCCACCACCACCATCATCACCACCCCCGCAATCATCATCATCAGCACCTAGGCCTATTCCTGACAACGACGCCACTGGTACGATGCAGTTGCGAGACCATTCTGACGATCCGAGCTTGTTCCGTCAGCGACTGATAATGCAGTACTACCTGAGTGATGATGATGATGATGATGGGGGTGGTGATGATGATGGTGGTGATGATGGGGATGGGGGTGGTGATGGTAATGATGAAGGTGGTGATGATGATGATGATGGTGATGGGGGTGGTGATGGTAATGATGAAGGTGGTGATTATGGAGGTGGTGATGATGATGAGGATGGGGGGGGGTGATGATGATGACGAAGGTGGTGATGATGGAGGTGGTGATGATGATAATGATGGTGATGGGGGTGGTGGTGATGGAGGTGGTGATGATAATGATGGGGGTTGTGATGGTGGTGGTGATGATGATAATGATGGAAGTGGTGATGATGATGATGGTGATTATGATGATGATGGTGGATGTGATTATGATAATAATGGCGATATTGATGATGATGACGACGACGATGATGATGATGATGACAACAAAAACACGACTATAATCATAACCACCTGAAAACCCTTTGTAATGGGCGTGGCTATATCGAAGATAACGATCCTAGCCCTGAACAGAGTGGCTAGAGGTACTGGCCGTATGACGTCACTAATGATGGAGCCTGTGGTGGTGATGATGATGATGATGGTGGTGATGGTGGTGGAGGGAGGGGGGGGGTGGTGATAAGCCTGCTGCTGCTTCTACTACTGCTACTACTACTACTACTACTACTACTACTACTACTACTACTACTACTACTACTACTACTACTACTGCTACTACTGCTACTACTACTACTACTACTACTACTACTACTACTACTACTACTGCTACTACTACTACTACTACTACTACTACTACTACTACTACTATTACTACTACTACCACCCCCACCACCACCAACACTACTACTATTACTACTACTACTACAACTACTACTACTACTACTACTACTACTACTACTTATGCCATCCCCACCACCAACACTACTACTACTACTACTACTACTAGCACTACCACCCCCACCACCAACACTACTACTACTACTACTACTACCACCAACACTACTACTACTACTACTACTACCACCACCAACACTACTACTACTACTACTACTACTACTACTACTACTACTACTACTACTACTACTACTACCACCATCACCACCAACACTACTACTACTACTACTACCACCAACCCTACTACTACTACTACTACTACCACCAACACTACTACTACTACTACTACTACTACTACTACTACTACTACTACTACTACTACTACTACTACTACTCCTACCACCCCCACCACCAACACTACTACTACTACTACTACCACCAACCCTACTACTACTACTACTACTACTACTACTACTACTACTACTACCACCTCCACCACCACCAACACTACTACTACTACTACTACTACTACCTATGGACAGTTTAGTGACGTCAACGCCGGTCAGCGTGGTGACCACACTATCTCCCGCAAATGCCACTCCAACCACTGTGTCGTCTATTAGGACGTCTGTGTGGTGATGATGATGATGATGATGATGATTTTGGTGATGATGATGATGATGATGTGGATGATGATGATGATGTGGGTGGTGATGATGATGATGATGATGATGATGATGATGATGAAGAAGATGATGATGTGTGGTGATGATGATGATGATGATGTGGATGATGATGATGATGATGATGATGATGATGATGATGATGATGATGATGATGATGATGTGGGTGATGATGATGGTGATGATGATGATGATGATGATGATTTGGGTGATGATGATGGTGATGATGATGATGATGATGATGTGGGTGGTGATGATGATGTGGGTGGTGATGATTTTGGTGATGACGGTGGTGTTGATGATAATGATAGATTATTTTCAATTTTTATTTGAATTATAAAAAAACTAAAATTTTTTATTTAATTATAATTTAATTATTAAATTTCTAAAAATATTTAAACATAATTTGTTTCTCTTTACAAACGACCCACTTTTAACGACGGCAACCTCGTTGGCTGGCGAAACTAGAACTCTATCACCTGATTGGGTGATAAGTATAATAATAATATTATTAATTAGTAATAATAATTAGTATTTTAAAATTATTAATATATTATTATTTTATAATCATCATCGTCATCATTGTCACCACTATCATCACATTCATCACAATCATTACCGTAACCATCATCATCATCACCACCACCATCATCACCACAATCATCATCACCACCATCATCATCATCATCATAATCATCACCTGCTTGCATATTGCCAGAGTGTATAACCCCACCGACGGACATTCCGCTGCCAATGCCCTTGAAGACGTCTGTAACACACATCCTTAAGGGCTGGTGGTGATGATGACGATGACGATGGTGATGATGGTGGTGAATAGGATGATGGTGGTGGTGATGATGATGGTGTTGATGATCACGATGATGATGGTGGTGGTAATGATGATGATGATGAGGGTGGAGAATAGGATGATGGTGGTGATGATAATGATGATGATTATTATTATTATCATTCTTATTATGCCTTGTCGAGAGCGGCTCTTGTAGGCGGCCTAAACTTGTCTGAAAATTGTTTAAAATATTTTTTAAATAATAAATTTAAGTAAATAAAATATTTTTAATTAATAATAACAATAAAGATAATTATTATTAATAAATACATTTTAATTTACAAAAATAATATTATAAAGATAAAAAAATTGTAAACAATTAATTAAAAATTAAATTATAAAACAAATCGACCTATTTGTTCAACCAATGAGGGGCCAGTATACCAGGCTAGTTGTTCATTATTGGACGCTTCAACTAGGTTATCGCCAGCCAATCCTGAGACAGGAATGTAGGTCAGGTCGAGGTCACGAAAGCCTATTTGCTTGAAGAAGGGCGAGAGTTTGGTGATGATCTGTGATTGGGTGGATTAGTTTTGGGTGTGACTATTATTATTATTATTATTGATATTATTATCATAATTATCTTTATAATTATAATTCTCTCTATTATTAGAATTATCTCTATTATCATAATTATCTTTATTATTATAATTATCTCTATTATTATAATTATCTCTATTATTATTATTATCTCTATTATTATAATTATCTCTATTATTATAATTATCTCTATTATCATAATTATCTCTATTATTATTATTATCTCTATTATTATAATTATCTCTAATATCATAATTATCTCTATTATTATAATTAACTCTATTATCATAATTATCTTTATAATTAGAATTATCTCTATTATTATAATTATCTCTATTATTATAATTATCTCTATTATTATAATTATCTCTATTATTATAATTATCTCTATTATTATAAGTATCTCTATTATTATAATTATCTCTATTATTATAATTATCTCTATTACTGTAAATACACTTGACCTGATTAAACCTCTCCTCTGACCAATCCACAGTGTCCATTTTATTGACCGCAATAAGCAATTGGTTGACTCCTGGAGAGATGATGATGATAATGATGATTATATGCTACTACTACTACTAATACTGCAACTAATACTACTACTACTACACTACTACTACAACTACTACTACTAATACTACTACTACTACCACCACTACTACTACTACCACCTCCCCCCCCCCCTTCAACCCCCCCCCCACCTCCCACAAACCCAACGATCTAGCCAACATGGCGTGCTCTCTGGTTTGGCCTCCCAACTCGAAGCCACTCTCAAATTCACCACGTGACGCATTCACCACCAACACCGCCACGTCTGCTTGTGCTGCCCCTGATGGTTTGGGTTTAGGGGGGTGGGTTGGGAGGGTTGAGTTTAGGGGGGATGGGTGGGTTGGGTTTAGGAGGGTGGGGTGGGGATTAATAGGGGGTGGGGTTTAGGTGGGTGGGTGGGGAGAGGTTGGATGGTTTGGTTGGGGGAAGTTGGATGGTTTGGTTGGGGGAGGTTGGATGTTTTGGTTGGGGGAGGTTGGATGGTTGGTTGGGGGAGGTTGGATGGTTTGGATGGAGGAGGTTGGATGGTTTGGTTGGGGGAGGTTGGATGGTTTGGTTGGGGGAGGTTGGATGGTTTGGTTGGGGGAGGTTGGATGGTTTGGTTGGGGGATTGGATGGTTTGGTTGGGGCTGTGTGTGGGTGGTTGTGGTTTCATGTGATGGGGGTGTGGTTAGAATGGTGGAAGACAGTGTGGCCGGGTAATGGTAGTGGAGGTGGTGGTGGCGGATAGTATAGTTCTTGTATTTTAACCCCAGGAATAACTACCGACTACCCCCCCCCCCCACAAAGAATGCCCCCCCTCCCATAAATAATACCCCCCCATAAAGAATGCCATCCCCCTCCCCTAACCACCTGTTATCATATTGGGTATGAAGTCCTTGTGACCAGGCGCGTCAATCAGGGTGAGTGTCTTGGTGTTGGTTTCAAATCTCCTCTGTGCTATGTCCATCGTGACCCCTCGGCTCCTGATTGGGATGGGTGGGTGGGTGGGGGTGGGTGGGGGGTTTGGTGGGTGAGGGGTGGGATGGGTGGAGAGGTGGAGGGATGGGTGGGGTGGGTGGAGAGGTGGAGGAGTGGGTGGGGTGGGTGGAGGTGTGGGTGGTTGTGAGGGGTGAGGGTGGGATGGGGTGGTTGAGGTTTTGGGATGGTGTGGTCGGTGGGATGGTATGGTGGGTAAGTGAATTGGAATGCAGGTTGAAGGGTAGATAATGGGATTGAGGGGTTGATGATTGGGATGCTGATAGTGGTGATGATAATGATGCTGATGGTGGTGATGATGATGATGCCTAAACCTTTCTTCTTCCGTCTCATCCAACACCCACGCATAGGCAAAAGAACTCTTTCCTGTGGATGGATGGATCGAACGGTACACACACACACACACACACACAAACACACACACACACACACACAAACACCCCACAAACACAAACACACACACCCCACACACACACACGCCAACCCCCCTACCCCCCACACACACAAACACACACTGACACACACAGCAACACACACAAATACACACACACACACACACACACACACACACACACAAACACACACTGACACACACAGCAACACAAACAAATACACACACACACACATCCCCCCCCCCCCCCCCCCCCCACACACACACACACACACACACACACACACACACACACACACACACACACACACACACACACACACACACACACACACACACACACACACACACACACACACACACACACACACACACACACACACAGAGACCAATCTTCTTGCTCTCCGTCTCATACTTATGCATGAGCTTCTTACTCACAAAGCCCAGTTTGTAAAGTAGGTGACCCATTAAGGTGCTTTTTCCCGCGTCAACGTGACCTGGTTTTCGTGGGAGGGTGGCGATGATGATGATGATGGTGGTGATGATGATGATGGTGGGTGGTGTGGGGGTGGTGGGTTTGATGGGGGTGGTGGGTGGAATGGGGTGGTGGGTGGGATAGGGTGGTGAGTGGAATGGGGTGGTGGGTGGGATGGGGTGGTGGGTGGAATGGGGTGGTCGGTGGGATGGGGTGGTAGGTGGGATGGGGTGGTGGGTGGGATGGGGTGGTGGCTGGGATGGGATGATGGGTGGGATGAGGTGGTGGGTGGGATGGGATGGTGAGTGGGATGGGGTGGTGGGTGGAATGGGGTGGTGGGTGGGATGGGGTGGTGGGTGAAAAGGGGTGGTGGGTGGGATGGGGTGGTAGGTGGGATGGGGTGGTGGGTGGGATGGGGTGGTGGGTGGGATGGGGTGGTGGGTGGGATGGGGTGGTGGATGGTGTGGGGGTGGTGGGTTTGATGGGGGTGGTGGGGGGAATGGGGTGGTGGGTGGGATGGGGTGGTGAGTGGGATGGGGTGGTGGGTGAGATAAGGTGGTGGGTGGAATGGGGTGGTGGGTGGAAAGGGGTGGTGGGTGGGATGGGGTGGTAGGTGGGATGCGGTGGTGGGTGGGATGGGATGGTGGGTGGGATGGGGTGGTGGGTGGGATGAGGTGGTGGGTGGGATGGGGTGGTGGGTGAGATGGGGTGGTGGGTGGGATGGGGTCGTGGGTGGGATGGGGGTGGTGGGTTTGATGGGGGTGGTGGGTGGAATGGGGTGGTGGGTGGGATGGGGGGGATGGGGTGGGGATGGGATGGGGTGGGGGGTGGGATGGGTGGGGGGTGGAATGGGATGGTGGGTTAGTTAATTAGATAGGGGTTGATTAATGGGTTAGAAGGTTGCAGGTTGAGGGTTAGATAATGGGATTGGGATGCTGATGATAATGATGCTGATAGTGGTGATGATGATGATGCCTAAACAATTCTCCTTCCGTCTCATCCAACACCCACGCATAAGCAAAAGAACTCTTTCCTGTGGATGGATGGATCGAACGGTACACACACACACACACAAACACACATACACAAACACACACACACACAAACACCCCCCACACACACACACACACACAAATACACACATTTTTGAATATTAAAAAATTTTAAAAGATTTAAATGAAAATATGAGAAAAACCTTAAAAATGTATTGAAAAAGTTGAAAATTTCGATTCTACTGAAGTCATGACGTTGATTTTTTTTACGTAATTAAAAAATAAACCTTTTGAATACCAAGAATCTTTTTCTCCAATGGCAGCAACCTGAAAAATCTATAACATCAAAGCTCCCCAACTTCCGAGCGAAATGAAAGTCATAAAACTTTTGTTTTTGTGTCTTTTAGTTTGGACTGCTAAGTCTCAAGGTGATGATGAGGAGGAGGATGATGATGAGGATGATGATGATGATGAGGAGGAGGAGGAGGATGATGATGAAGATGATGATGAGGAGGAGGAGGAGGAGGATGATGATGATGAGGATGATGATGATGATGGCGCTTTAATCTTTCTAGTCCATTTTTATATATTTTTGGTCCATATATTGAATTTCAATATAATCTGCTGAACGGGTAGGTGAGAGAATAACGACTCTTTGTTTGACCAATAATGAAAGGTCCTAGGTTCATGGCCCTACTACTACTACTACTACTACTACTACTACTACTACTACTACTACTACTACTACTACTACTACTACTACTACTACTACTACTACTACTACTACTACTACTACTACTACTACTACTACTACTACTACTACTACTACTACTACTACGACGACTACTACTACTACTACTACTACTACTACTACTACTACTACTACTACTACTACTACTACTACTACTACTACTACGACTACTACTACTACTACTACTACTATTACTACTACCACCACCACCACCACTACCACCACCACCATCACCACTACTACTACTACTACCACCACCACAACTACCACCAAAACAACTACCACAACCACCACTACCACAACTACTACTACTACCACTACTACAATCTTTTGCAGATACTGGTAATGATACCACAAATTCGACGACTTCAGCACGTGAGCATGTTGAAATTCTTGATGTAACAAAACGAGATCATAACTATTACTTGAATTATTTAAAACAAGTCTATTAAGTTTAATTTATTTAATTTATTGATGCCTTAAAATTCAGAATTTAAATATTTATCTAAAAATAACTCAAATAAACTAGAAAAAGATTCTTTTTAAAACCCCGAAATACAAATCCAAATTAAATTATTTTATTATTTTGTATTTTACAAATTATATAGTAGTAGTAGTATTAATAATAAAAAGGTATACAATATAAATAAAAATAAATATATATATATATATAAATATAAATACATATATATATATATATATTGTATACCTTAATAATACTTCTACTACTATTAATACTACTACTACTACCACCACCACTACTACTACTATCACCACCACAACCACTACCACCACTACTACTTCCACCACCACCACCACTACTACAATAATTACTTCTACAACTACTACTACTACTACTACTACTACTACTACTACTACTACTACTACTACTACTACTTCTACTACTACTACTACTACTACTTCTACTACTACTACTACTACTACTACTACTACTACTACTACTACTACTACTACTACTACTACTACTACTACTACCACCACTACTACTTCTACTACTACTACTATTACTACCACTACTACTACTACTACTACTATTCAGCCCCCAGGGATGTGACCACAGGGCTTTTAAAGGGAATATTTATGGGGATTCTGTTTATGCTTATCGTCTGCGCGTAAATGTGTATTGTATTGAATTGTATTGTATTGTATTCTATTACATTATATTGTATTGAATTTAATTTAACTTTTTTGTGTATACTGTATTTTATTTTATTAAATACATAAACTAAGTTTTATTTTTTCTTTCAAAGCTAATTTGTCATTAAGTTTAATTTATATATTTTTTAACTTTATTATTTTATTTTTCAATGCCTAATTTCATTTTTTAAAATTTCGTTTCTAATAATTTTAAGTTTAAGACTTACTTTTTTTTTTTCAGCGGGGGTGGCCTGACCTTCTGCAGGATTGGCCGCAGGGAGAGAGCACCACCACCACCACCACCAGCTGAGGGCATCCCCCTCGCTATGCGAGCCCCCCCTTACCCCGGAACTCCCCCCCCCAAGCACCCCCCCTCCCGCCTACTCCTCCCCGGCTGCCCCACCCCCCTACCCTGGGGCATCCTCACCTCCACGCCTAGCGCCCGGAGAGATTCCTGCGTCTCCACCACCCCCTTATAGATCCCCTTGATCTCCACCCCACCACCACCCCTATAGAACCACTTGATCCCCACCATCCCTCCACCACTCCTTCTATTTATAATCCTAGACTTCCAAGCCTTCCCACCACATCTAAAACATCCCCTAATCTAAAATCCCTCCCTTTCACAAAACCCCTGACCCATCACCCCACCTTCCCTTTCCCCCAAAACCCCTAACCCATCACCCCTCTTTAACACCACTACCCCCTACCAAACCCCCTAATTTTCAAAACCATCACCCCCTCTCTATTGATTACTCTAAGTATCAACACCAACACAACCACCAAATGAAAATGAAAATTTAAAAAAAAGAAAAAGCAAACTTTAAGAAAGTTAAATGAAAG
>OX030971.1:1522689-1530189 GCA_943735955.1 Piscicola geometra | reverse complement strand
TGATGGGGGTGGTGGGTGGAATGGGGTGGTGGGTGGGATGGGGTGGTGGGTGGAATGGGGTGGTCGGTGGGATGGGGTGGTAGGTGGGATGGGGTGGTGGGTGGGATGGGGTGGTGGCTGGGATGGGATGATGGGTGGGATGAGGTGGTGGGTGGGATGGGATGGTGAGTGGGATGGGGTGGTGGGTGGGATGGGGTGGTGGGTGGGATGGAGTGGTGGGTGGGATGGGGTGGTGGGTGGGATGAAGTGGTGGGTGTGATGGGGTGGTGGGTGGGATGGGGTGGTGGGTGGAATGGGGTGGTGGGTGGGATGGGGTGGTGGGTGGAAAGGGGTGGTATGTGGGATGGGGTGGAAGGTGGGATGGGGTGGTGGGTGGGATGGGGTGGTGGGTGGGATGGAGTGGTGGGTGGGATGGGGTGGTGGGTGGGATGGGGTGGTGGGTGGTGTGGGGGTGGTGGGTTTGATGGGGGTGGTGGGTGGAATGGGGTGGTGGGTGGGATAGGGTGGTGAGTGGAATGGGGTGGTAGGTGGGATGGGGTGGTGGGTGGAATGGGGTGGTCGGTGGGATGGGGTGGTAGGTGGGATGGGGTGGTGGGTGGGATGGGGTGGTGGCTGGGATGGGATGATGGGTGGGATGAGGTGGTGGGTGGGATGGGATGGTGAGTGGGATGGGGTGGTGGGTGGAATGGGGTGGTGGGTGGGATGGGGTGGTGGGTGAAAAGGGGTGGTGGGTGGGATGGGGTGGTAGGTGGGATGGGGTGGTGGGTGGGATGGGGTGGTGGGTGGGATGGGGTGGTGGGTGGGATGGGGTGGTGGATGGTGTGGGGGTGGTGGGTTTGATGGGGGTGGTGGGGGGAATGGGGTGGTGGGTGGGATGGGGTGGTGAGTGGGATGGGGTGGTGGGTGAGATAAGGTGGTGGGTGGAATGGGGTGGTGGGTGGAAAGGGGTGGTGGGTGGGATGGGGTGGTAGGTGGGATGCGGTGGTGGGTGGGATGGGATGGTGGGTGAGATGGGGTGGTGGGTGGAAAGGGGTGGTGGGTGGGATGGGGTGGTGGGTGGGATGGGGTCGTGGGTGGGATGGGGGGTGGTGGGTTTGATGGGGGTGGTGGGTGGAATGGGGTGGTGGGTGGGATTGGGGGGTGGGTGGGATGGGGTGGGGATGGGATGGGGTGGGGGGTGGGATGGGTGGGGGGTGGAATGGGATGGTGGGTTAGTTAATTAGATAGGGGTTGATTAATGGGTTAGAGGGTTGCAGGTTGAGGGTTAGATAATGGGATTGGGATGCTGATGATAATGATGCTGATAGTGGTGATGATGATGACGCCTAAACAATTCTCCTTCCGTCTCATCCAACACCCACGCATAAGCAAAAGAACTCTTTCCTGTGGATGGATGGATCGAACGGTACACACACACACACACAAACACACATACACAAACACACACACACACAAACACCCCCCACACACACACACACACAAATACACACATTTTTGAAGATTAAAAAATTTTAAAAGATTTAAATGAAAATATGAGAAAAACCTTAAAAATGTATTGAAAAAGTTGAAAATTACGATTCTACTGAAGTCATGACGTTGATTTTTTTTACGTAATTAAAAAATAAACCTTTTGAATACCAAGAATCTTTTTCTCCAATGGCAGCAACCTGAAAAATCTATAACATCAAAGCTCCCCAACTTCCGAGCGAAATGAAAGTCATAAAACTTTTGTTTTTGTGTCTTTTAGTTTGGACTGCTAAGTCTCAAGGTGATGATGAGGAGGAGGATGATGATGAGGATGATGATGATGATGAGGAGGAGGAGGAGGAGGATGATGATGAAGATGATGATGAGGAGGAGGAGGAGGAGGATGATGATGATGAGGATGATGATGATGATGGCGCTTTAATCTTTCTAGTCCATTTTTATATATTTTTGGTCCATATATTGAATTTCAATATAATCTGCTGAACGGGTAGGTGAGAGAATAACGACTCTTTGTTTGACCAATAATGAAAGGTCCTAGGTTCATGGCCCTACTACTACTACTACTACTACTACTACTACTACTACTACTACTACTACTACTACTACTACTACTACTACTACTACTACTACTACTACTACTACTACTACTACTACGACGACGACGACTACTACTACTACTACTACTACTACTACTACTACTACTACTACTACTACTACTACTACTACTACTACTACTACTACTACTACTACGACGACTACTACTACTACTACTACTACTACTACTACTACTACTACTACTACTACTACTACTACTACTACTACTACTACTACTACTACTACGACTACTACTACTACTACTACTACTATTACTACTACCACCACCACCACCACTACCACCACCACCATCACCACTACTACTACTACTACCACCACCACAACTACCACCAAAACAACTACCACAACCACCACTACCACCACCAACACAACCACAACTACTACTACTACCACTACTACAATCTTTTGCAGATACTGGTAATGATACCACAAATTCGACGACTTCAGCACGTGAGCATGTTGAAATTCTTGATGTAACAAAACGAGATCATAACTATTACTTGAATTATTTAAAACAAGTTTATTAAGTTTAATTTATTTAATTTATTGATGCCTTAAAATTCAGAATTTAAATATTTATCTAAAAATAACTCAAATAAACTAGAAAAAGATTCTTTTTAAAACCCCGAAATACAAATCCAAATTAAATTATTTTATTATTTTGTATTTTACAAATTATATAGTAGTAGTAGTATTAATAATAAAAAGGTATACAATATAAATAAAAATATATATATATATATATATAAATATAAATACATATATATATATATATATTGTATACCTTAATAATACTTCTACTACTATTAATACTACTACTACTACCACCACCACTACTACTACTATCACCACCACAACCACTACCACCACTACTACTTCCACCACCACCACCACTACTACAATAATTACTTCTACAACTACTACTACTACTACTACTACTACTACTACTACTACTACTACTACTACTACTACTACTACTACTTCTACTACTACTACTACTACTACTTCTACTACTACTACTACTACTACTACTACTACTACTACTACTACTACTACTACTACTACTACTACTACTACCACCACTACTACTTCTACTACTACTACTATTACTACCACTACTACTACTACTACTACTATTCAGCCCCCAGGGATGTGACCACAGGGCTTTTAAAGGGAATATTTATGGGGATTCTGTTTATGCTTATCGTCTGCGCGTAAGTGTGTATTGTATTGAATTGTATTGTATTGTATTCTATTACATTATATTGTATTGAATTTAATTTAACTTTTTTGTGTATACTGTATTTTATTTTATTAAATACATAAACTAAGTTTTATTTTTTCTTTCAAAGCTAATTTGTCATTAAGTTTAATTTATATATTTTTAAACTTTATTATTTTATTTTTCAAAGCCTAATTTCATTTTTTAAAATTTCGTTTCTAATAATTTTAAGTTTAAGACTTACTTTTTTTTTTTCAGCGGGGGTGGCCTGACCTTCTGCAGGATTGGCCGCAGGGAGAGAGCACCACCACCACCACCACCAGCTGAGGGCATCCCCCTCGCTATGCGAGCCCCCCCTTACCCCGGAACTCCCCCCCCAAGCACCCCCCCTCCCGCCTACTCCTCCCCGGCTGCCCCACCCCCCTACCCTGGGGCATCCTCACCTCCACGCCTAGCGCCCGGAGAGATTCCTGCGTCTCCACCACCCCCTTATAGATCCCCTTGATCTCCACCCCACCACCACCCCTATAGAACCACTTGATCCCCACCATCCCTCCACCACTCCTTCTATTTATAATCCTAGACTTCCAAGCCTTCCCACCACATCTAAAACATCCCCTAATCTAAAATCCCTCCCTTTCACAAAACCCCTGACCCATCACTCCACCTTCCCTTTCCCCCAAAACCCCTAACCCATCACCCCTCTTTAACACCACTACCCCCTAATTTTCAAAACCATCACCCCCTCTCTATTGATTACTCTAAGTATCAACACCAACACAACCACCAAATGAAAATGAAAATTTAAAAAAAAGAAAAAGCAAACTTTAAGAAAGTTAAATGAAAGATAGGAATGGGAAAAAATGGGAAAAGTTAGAAATAATTAAATTGGAAAAAAAGAAAAAAGATAAATAATTAAACTTGAAAAAAAAGAAAAAAAAAATTATCATTAAACACAGAATAAAAATACAAAATGTAACAATAAAAATAAATTGTGAAAAAAAAAAGAAAAATCTTGAATTATAAACAAAATGATCATCTATTTTTATTTTTTTGTTTTGATTTAGTAACGAAAAATATTTTATGTTGTTGAAAAAAATTTCCGCATTTATTATTATTATCAATTTATAGAAGTTAGTCGTTATCACTATAATAAATAATTATTTGGAAAAAGAAATTTATATTTTTTATTAACTCAATTATAACAATCAAATGAAACAATTAAAGCGTATTGTTTATTTAATATGAATAAGAAGAAATAATGAAAAGAATAATAATGAAAATAATCATAATAATATTATTTTTATTTTTATTATGAGGTCGTCAAATTCCCTCTCCAGAGTTTCCATTAGATGCTTGTGGACTTTTCAGAACCTGTGTTATCATCATCATCATCACCATCACCATCATCATCACCATCATCATCACCATCATCATTATCATCATCATCATTATCATGAGCACCATCATCATCATGAGTATCATCATCATCATCATCATCACCTCCAACACTAGGCCGGCTGCAACAGTGTGACCAGAATTTCTTAACATAAACCTGAGAAAGATGATGATGATGATGATTACGATGATGATTATTATACGTATTTTTCAAGTGTTATCATCATCATCATCATCAGTATCATCATCATCATCATCAGCATCATCATCATCATCATCATCATCATCATCATCATCACCTCCCAAGCTCTTTGAAATCACTGTAGGCTTCAATGCAAATGGCCCTGTCGACCTGGTGATAATAATAATAAAGATAATAATAATAATAAAGATATTAATATTAATTAAGATAATAATAACAATAAAGATAATAATATTAATAATAATATACCATGATTATTATTTATAATAAGAATAATAATGTTAATAACTGCAATGTCGACTACAGCACTGGTGTTCTTAGACATCTGTGGAAAGATTCATCATCATCATGACCATCCCCATCATCATCATCATGACCACCACAATCATCATCATCACCCCACCATCATCATCATCACCCTCATCACCATCACCATCATTATCATAATCATCATCATCACCCAGGCCTACTCCTAACAACAACACACCTTTACCACCATCATCATCCCCACCACCCCAACCAACATCAACACCACCCCCACCATGACCATTACCATCACCATCCCCACCACCACCACCATCACCACCCCATAATCATCATCATCATCATCATCACCACCCCCTAATCATCATCATCAGCACCTAGGCCTATTCCTGACAACAGCGCCACTGGTACGATGCAGTTGCGAGACCATTCTAACGATCCGAGCCTGCTCTGTCAACGATTGGTAATGTAGTACTTCCTGAGTGATGGTGATGATGATGATGAAGCTGATGGTGATGATGATGATGATCGAGGTGGTGATGATGGAGGTGGTGATGATGATGGGGATGGGGGTGGTGATGGTAATGATGAAGGTGGTGATGATGGAGGTTGTGATGATGATGATGATGGTGATGGGGGTGGTGGTGATGGAGGTGGTGATGATAATGATGGGGGTTGTGATGGTGGTGGTGATGATGATGATGGTGGATGTTATTATGATATTGATGGTGAAGGTGATGATGATGAAGAAGATGATGATGATGACAACAAAAACACGACTATAATCATAACCACCTGGAAACCCTTTGTAATGGGCGTGGCTATATCGAAGATGACGATCCGGGCCCTGAACAGAGTGGCTAGAGGTACTGGCCGTATGACGTCACTAATGATGGAGCTTGTGGTGGTGATGATGATGATGGTGGTGGAGTGGGGGGGGGAGGGTGGTGATAAGCCTGCTGCTTCTACTACTACTACTACTACTACTACTACTACTACTACTACCACCACCACCAAAACTACTACTACTACTACTACTACTACTACTACTACTACTACTACTACTACTACTACTACTACTACTACTACTACTACTACTACTACTACTACTACTACTACTACTAGTACTACTACTACTACTACTACTACTACTACAACTACTACCACCACCAAAACTACTACTACTACTACTACTACTACTACTACTACGACTATTACTACTACTACTACTACTACTACTACCACCACCACCACAACTACTACTACTACTACTACTACCACCACCAAAACAACTACTACTACTACTACTACTACTACTACTACTACTACTACTACTACTGCTACTACCACTACTACTACTACTAATACTACTACTACAACTGATGATGATGATGATGATGTGGGTGGTGATGATGCTGATGATGATGATGATGATGATGATAGATAATTTTTCAATTATAATTTGAATTCTAAAAACACTAAAAATTATTATTCAATTATAATTTTAGTTATTAAATTTCTAAAAATATTTAAACATAATTTGTTTCTCTTTACAAACGACCCACTTTTAACGACGGCAATTTCGTTGGCTGGCGAAACTAGAACTCTATCACCTGATTGGGTGATAAGTATAATAATAATATTATTAATTAGTAATAATAATTAGTATTTTAAAATTATTAATATATTATTATTTTACAATCATGGGGTTTAGGGAAGGGATGGGTTGGGTTTGTTTGGGGGTGGGTTGAGGGAGGTGGGATTCAGGGGTGGGTGGGGCTTAGGAGGGTGGGTTGGGTTTATGGGGGTGGGTTTAGGGGGGTGGGTTGGGTTTAGGAGGGGGTGGGGTTTAGGGGGGTGGGGTTTAGGGGGGTGGGGTTTTGGGGGGGTGGGTTGGGTTAAGGGGGTGGTTTGGGTTTAAGGGGGGTGGGTTGGGTTTAGGGAATGAGGGTAGAGTTTCGGGGGGTGGTTTGGGTTTAGAGGAGGAGGGGTGGAGTTTAGGGGGGCTGGGTTGGGTTAAGAGGGGGGGTGGAGTCTAGGGGGATAAGGTTTAGAAGGGTGGGTGGGTTTAGGGGGGGTGGGTTGGGTTCAGGGTGGGTGGGGTTTAGAGGGGGGGTGGGTTTAGGGGGGGTGGGTTTAGGGGGGGTGGGTTGGGTTCAGGGTGGGTGGGGTTTAAAGGGGGGGTGGGGATGGGGGTTTTGTTGGTTTTACGGGAGGAAGTTAGATGGTTTTGTGGGGGGTTTGAAGAGGGTTTTGTGGTTTGTGTTGGTAGTTGTGGTTTCATGTGGTGGGGGTGTGGTTGAGATAATGT
>OX030971.1:1507689-1517689 GCA_943735955.1 Piscicola geometra | reverse complement strand
TCATCATCATCATCATCATCATTATCACCATCATCATCATTATCGTAATCATCACCATCATCATCATTATCATCATCATCATCATCACCTCCAACACTAGGCCGGCTGCAACCGTGTGACCTGAACTTCTTAACATAAACCTGAGAAAGATGATGATGATGATGATTACGATGATGATTATTATACGTATTTTTCAAGTGTTATCATCATCATCATCATCATCAGCATCATCATCATCATCAGTATCATCATCATCATCATCAGCATCATCATCATCATCATCATCATCATCATCATCATCATCAGTATCATCATCATCATCATCATCAGCATCATCATCATCATCACTTCCCAAGCTCTTTGAAATCACTGTAGGCTTCAATGCAAATGGCCCTGTCGACCTGGTGATAATAATAATAAAGATAATAATAATAATAAAGATAATAATATTAATTAAGATAATAATAACAATAAAGATAATAATATTAATAATAATATACCATGATTATTATTTATAATAAGAATAATAATGTTAATAACTGCAATGTCGACTACAGCACTGGTGTTCTTAGACATCTGTGGAAAGATTCATCATCATCATGACCATCCCCATCATCATCATCATGACCACCACAATCATCATCATCACCCCACCATCATCATCATCACCCTCATCACCATCACCATCATTATCATAATCATCATCATCACCCAGGCCTACTCCTAACAACAACACACCTTTACCACCATCATCATCCCCACCACCCCAACCAACATCAACACCACCCCCACCATGACCATTACCATCACCATCCCCACCACCACCACCATCACCACCCCATAATCATCATCATCATCATCATCACCACCCCCTAATCATCATCATCAGCACCTAGGCCTATTCCTGACAACAGCGCCACTGGTACGATGCAGTTGCGAGACCATTCTAACGATCCGAGCCTGCTCTGTCAACGATTGGTAATGTAGTACTTCCTGAGTGATGGTGATGATGATGATGAAGCTGATGGTGATGATGATGATGATCGAGGTGGTGATGATGGAGGTGGTGATGATGATGGAGATGGGGGTGGTGATGGTAATGATGAAGGTGGTGATGATGGAGGTTGTGATGATGATGATGATGGTGATGGGGGTGGTGGTGATGGAGGTGGTGATGATAATGATGGGGGTTGTGATGGTGGTGGTGATGATGATGATGGTGGATGTTATTATGATATTGATGGTGAAGGTGATGATGATGAAGAAGATGATGATGATGACAACAAAAACACGACTATAATCATAACCACCTGGAAACCCTTTGTAATGGGCGTGGCTATATCGAAGATGACGATCCGGGCCCTGAACAGAGTGGCTAGAGGTACTGGCCGTATGACGTCACTAATGATGGAGCTTGTGGTGGTGATGATGATGATGGTGGTGGAGTGGGGGGGGGAGGGTGGTGATAAGCCTGCTGCTTCTACTACTACTACTACTACTACTACTACTACTACTACTACCACCACCACCAAAACTACTACTACTACTACTACTACTACTACTACTACTACTACTACTACTACTACTACTACTACTACTACTACTACTACTACTACTACTACTACTACTACTAGTACTACTACTACTACTACTACTACTACTACTACTACCACCACCAAAACTACTACTACTACTACTACTACTACTACTACTACTACGACTATTACTACTACTACTACTACTACTACTACCACCACCACCACAACTACTACTACTACTACTACTACCACCACCAAAACAACTACTACTACTACTACTACTACTACTACTACTACTACTACTACTACTACTACTACTGCTACTACCACTACTACTACTACTAATACTACTACTACAACTGATGATGATGATGATGATGTGGGTGGTGATGATGCTGATGATGATGATGATGATGATGATAGATAATTTTTCAATTATAATTTGAATTCTAAAAACACTAAAAATTATTATTCAATTATAATTTTAGTTATTAAATTTCTAAAAATATTTAAACATAATTTGTTTCTCTCTACAAACGACCCACTTTTAACGACGGCAACCTCGTTGGCTGGCGAAACTAGAACTCTATCACCTGATTGGGTGATAAGTATAATAATAATATTATTAATTAGTAATAATAATTAGTATTTTAAAATTATTAATATATTATTATTTTACAATCATGGGGTTTAGGGAAGGGATGGGTTGGGTTTGTTTGGGGGTGGGTTGAGGGAGGTGGGATTCAGGGGTGGGTGGGGCTTGGGAGGGTGGGTTGGGTTTATGGGGGTGGGTTTAGGGGGGTGGGTTGGGTTTAGGAGGGGGTGGGGTTTAGGGGGGTGGGGTTTAGGGGGGTGGGGTTTTGGGGGGGTGGGTTGGGTTAAGGGGGTGGTTTGGGTTTAAGGGGGGTGGGTTGGGTTTAGGGAATGAGGGTAGAGTTTCGGGGGGTGGTTTGGGTTTAGAGGAGGAGGGGTGGAGTTTAGGGGGGCTGGGTTGGGTTAAGAGGGGGGGTGGAGTCTAGGGGGATAAGGTTTAGAAGGGTGGGTGGGTTTAGGGGGGGTGGGTTGGGTTCAGGGTGGGTGGGGTTTAGAGGGGGGGTGGGTTTAGGGGGGGTGGGTTTAGGGGGGGTGGGTTGGGTTCAGGGTGGGTGGGGTTTAAAGGGGGGGTGGGGATGGGGGTTTTGTTGGTTTTACGGGAGGAAGTTAGATGGTTTTGTGGGGGGTTTGAAGAGGGTTTTGTGGTTTGTGTTGGTAGTTGTGGTTTCATGTGGTGGGGGTGTGGTTGAGATAATGTGGTTAGAGCGGTGGAAGACAGTGTGGGCGGGTAATGGTGGTAGTGGATAGAGTGTTTCTTGTATTTTAAGCCCCAGAAATAACTACCCAATAAATACCCCCCATATAATAAACCCCCCCCCCCGATAAAGAATGCCATCCCCCTCCCCTAACCACCTGTTATCATATTGGGTATGAAGTCCTTGTGACCAGGCGCGTCCATCGTGACCCCTCGGCTCCTGATTGGGATGGGTTGGTGGGTGGGATGCGGGTGGTGGGTTGGATGGGGTGGTGGGTGGGATGGGGTGGTGGGTGGGATGCGGGTGGTGGGTTGGATGGGGTGGTGGGTGGAATAGGGTGGTGGGTGGGATGGGGTGGTAGGTGGGATGGGGTGGTGGGTGGGATAGGGTGGTGGGTGGAATGGGATGATGGGTGGGATGAGGTGGTGGGTGGGATGAAGTGGTGGGTGTGATGGGGTGGTGGGTGGAATGGGGTGGTGGGTGGGATGGGGTGGTGGGTGGAAAGGGGTGGTATGTGGGATGGGGTGGAAGGTGGGATGGGGTGGTGGGTGGGATGGGGTGGTGGGTGGGATGGAGTGGTGGGTGGGATGGGGTGGTGGGTGGGATGGGGTGGTGGGTGGTGTGGGGGTGGTGGGTTTGATGGGGGTGGTGGGTGGAATGGGGTGGTGGGTGGGATAGGGTGGTGAGTGGAATGGGGTGGTGGGTGGGATGGGGTGGTGGGTGGAATGGGGTGGTCGGTGGGATGGGGTGGTAGGTGGGATGGGGTGGTGGGTGGGATGGGGTGGTGGCTGGGATGGGATGATGGGTGGGATGAGGTGGTGGGTGGGATGGGATGGTGAGTGGGATGGGGTGGTGGGTGGAATGGGGTGGTGGGTGGGATGGGGTGGTGGGTGAAAAGGGGTGGTGGGTGGGATGGGGTGGTAGGTGGGATGGGGTGGTGGGTGGGATGGGGTGGTGGGTGGGATGGGGTGGTGGGTGGGATGGGGTGGTGGATGGTGTGGGGGTGGTGGGTTTGATGGGGGTGGTGGGGGGAATGGGGTGGTGGGTGGGATGGGGTGGTGAGTGGGATGGGGTGGTGGGTGAGATAAGGTGGTGGGTGGAATGGGGTGGTGGGTGGAAAGGGGTGGTGGGTGGGATGGGGTGGTAGGTGGGATGCGGTGGTGGGTGGGATGGGATGGTGGGTGGGATGGGGTGGTGGGTGGGATGAGGTGGTGGGTGGGATGGGGTGGTGGGTGGGATGGGGTGGTGGGTGGGATGGGGTCGTGGGTGGGATGGGGGTGGTGGGTTTGATGGGGGTGGTGGGTGGAATGGGGTGGTGGGTGGGATGGGGGGGTGGGTGGGATGGGGTGGGGATGGGATGGGGTGGGGGGTGGGATGGGTGGGGGGTGGAATGGGATGGTGGGTTAGTTAATTAGATAGGGGTTGATTAATGGGTTAGAAGGTTGCAGGTTGAGGGTTAGATAATGGGATTGGGATGCTGATGATAATGATGCTGATAGTGGTGATGATGATGATGCCTAAACAATTCTCCTTCCGTCTCATCCAACACCCACGCATAAGCAAAAGAACTCTTTCCTGTGGATGGATGGATCGAACGGTACACACACACACACACAAACACACATACACAAACACACACACACACAAACACCCCCCACACACACACACACACACAAATACACACATTTTTGAATATTAAAAAATTTTAAAAGATTTAAATGAAAATATGAGAAAAACCTTAAAAATGTATTGAAAAAGTTGAAAATTTCGATTCTACTGAAGTCATGACGTTGATTTTTTTTACGTAATTAAAAAATAAACCTTTTGAATACCAAGAATCTTTTTCTCCAATGGCAGCAACCTGAAAAATCTATAACATCAAAGCTCCCCAACTTCCGAGCGAAATGAAAGTCATAAAACTTTTGTTTTTGTGTCTTTTAGTTTGGACTGCTAAGTCTCAAGGTGATGATGAGGAGGAGGATGATGATGAGGATGATGATGATGATGAGGAGGAGGAGGAGGATGATGATGAAGATGATGATGAGGAGGAGGAGGAGGAGGATGATGATGATGAGGATGATGATGATGATGGCGCTTTAATCTTTCTAGTCCATTTTTATATATTTTTGGTCCATATATTGAATTTCAATATAATCTGCTGAACGGGTAGGTGAGAGAATAACGACTCTTTGTTTGACCAATAATGAAAGGTCCTAGGTTCATGGCCCTACTACTACTACTACTACTACTACTACTACTACTACTACTACTACTACTACTACTACTACTACTACTACTACTACTACTACTACTACTACTACTACTACGACGACGACGACTACTACTACTACTACTACTACTACTACTACTACTACTACTACTACTACTACTACTACTACTACTACTACTACTACTACGACGACTACTACTACTACTACTACTACTACTACTACTACTACTACTACTACTACTACTACTACTACTACTACTACTACTACGACTACTACTACTACTACTACTACTATTACTACTACCACCACCACCACCACTACCACCACCACCATCACCACTACTACTACTACTACCACCACCACAACTACCACCAAAACAACTACCACAACCACCACTACCACCACCAACACAACCACAACTACTACTACTACCACTACTACAATCTTTTGCAGATACTGGTAATGATACCACAAATTCGACGACTTCAGCACGTGAGCATGTTGAAATTCTTGATGTAACAAAACGAGATCATAACTATTACTTGAATTATTTAAAACAAGTCTATTAAGTTTAATTTATTTAATTTATTGATGCCTTAAAATTCAGAATTTAAATATTTATCTAAAAATAACTCAAATAAACTAGAAAAAGATTCTTTTTAAAACCCCGAAATACAAATCCAAATTAAATTATTTTATTATTTTGTATTTTACAAATTATATAGTAGTAGTAGTATTAATAATAAAAAGGTATACAATATAAATAAAAATAAATATATATATATATATAAATATAAATACATATATATATATATATATTGTATACCTTAATAATACTTCTACTACTATTAATACTACTACTACTACCACCACCACTACTACTACTATCACCACCACAACCACTACCACCACTACTACTTCCACCACCACCACCACTACTACAATAATTACTTCTACAACTACTACTACTACTACTACTACTACTACTACTACTACTACTACTACTACTACTACTACTACTACTTCTACTACTACTACTACTACTACTTCTACTACTACTACTACTACTACTACTACTACTACTACTACTACTACTACTACTACTACTACTACTACTACTACTACTACCACCACTACTACTTCTACTACTACTACTATTACTACCACTACTACTACTACTACTACTATTCAGCCCCCAGGGATGTGACCACAGGGCTTTTAAAGGGAATATTTATGGGGATTCTGTTTATGCTTATCGTCTGCGCGTAAGTGTGTATTGTATTGAATTGTTTTGTATTGTATTCTATTACATTATATTGTATTGAATTTAATTTAACTTTTTTGTGTATACTGTATTTTATTTTATTAAATACATAAACTAAGTTTTATTTTTTCTTTCAAAGCTAATTTGTCATTAAGTTTAATTTATATATTTTTTAACTTTATTATTTTATTTTTCAATGCCTAATTTCATTTTTTAAAATTTCGTTTCTAATAATTTTAAGTTTAAGACTTTTTTTTTTTTTTCAGCGGGGGTGGCCTGACCTTCTGCAGGATTGGCCGCAGGGAGAGAGCACCACCACCACCACCACCAGCTGAGGGCATCCCCCTCGCTATGCGAGCCCCCCCTTACCCCGGAACTCCCCCCCCAAGCACCCCCCCTCCCGCCTACTCCTCCCCGGCTGCCCCACCCCCCTACCCTGGGGCATCCTCACCTCCACGCCTAGCGCCCGGAGAGATTCCTGCGTCTCCACCACCCCCTTATAGATCCCCTTGATCTCCACCCCACCACCACCCCTATAGAACCACTTGATCCCCACCATCCCTCCACCACTCCTTCTATTTATAATCCTAGACTTCCAAGCCTTCCCACCACATCTAAAACATCCCCTAATCTAAAATCCCTCCCTTTCACAAAACCCCTGACCCATCACCCCACCTTCCCTTTCCCCCAAAACCCCTAACCCATCACCCCTCTTTAACACCACTACCCCCTAATTTTCAAAACCATCACCCCCTCTCTATTGATTACTCTAAGTATCAACACCAACACAACCACCAAATGAAAATGAAAATTTAAAAAAAAGAAAAAGCAAACTTTAAGAAAGTTAAATGAAAGATCGGAATGGGAAAAAATGGGAAAAGTTAGAAATAATTAAATTGGAAAAAAAGAAAAAAGATAAATAATTAAACTTGAAAAAAAAGAAAAAAAAATTTATCATTAAACACAGAATAAAAATACAAAATGTAACAATAAAAATAAATTGTGAAAAAAAAAGAAAAATCTTGAATTATAAACAAAATGATCATCTATTTTTATTTTTTTGTTTTGATTTAGTAACGAAAAATATTTTATGTTGTTGAAAAAAATTTCCGCATTTATTATTATTATCAATTTATAGAAGTTAGTCGTTATCACTATAATAAATAATTATTTGGAAAAAGAAATTTATATTTTTTATTAACTCAATTATAACAATCAAATGAAACAATTAAAGCGTATTGTTTATTTAATATGAATAAGAAGAAATAATGAAAATAAATAATAATAATAATAATAACAACAAGAATAATGAGAATAATCATAATAATATTATTTTTATTTTTATTATGAGGTCGTCAAATTCCCTCTCCAGAATTTCCATTAGATGCTTGTGGACTTTTCAGAACCTGTGTTATCATCATCATCATCACCATCACGATCATCATCATCATCATCATCATTATCACCATCATCATCATTATCGTAATCATCACCATCATCATCATTATCATCATCATCATCATCACCTCCAACACTAGGCCGGCTGCAACCGTGTGACCTGAACTTCTTAACATAAACCTGAGAAAGATGATGATGATGATGATTACGATGATGATTATTATACGTATTTTTCAAGTGTTATCATCATCATCATCATCATCAGCATCATCATCATCATCAGTATCATCATCATCATCATCAGCATCATCATCATCATCATCATCATCATCATCATCATCATCATCAGTATCATCATCATCATCATCATCAGCATCATCATCATCATCACTTCCCAAGCTCTTTGAAATCACTGTAGGCTTCAATGCAAATGGCCCTGTCGACCTGGTGATAATAATAATAAAGATAATAATAATAATAAAGATAATAATATTAATTAAGATAATAATAACAATAAAGATAATAATATTAATAATAATATACCATGATTATTATTTATAATAAGAATAATAATGTTAATAACTGCAATGTCGACTACAGCACTGGTGTTCTTAGACATCTGTGGAAAGATTCATCATCATCATGACCATCCCCATCATCATCATCATGACCACCACAATCATCATCATCACCCCACCATCATCATCATCACCCTCATCACCATCACCATCATTATCATAATCATCATCATCACCCAGGCCTACTCCTAACAACAACACACCTTTACCACCATCATCATCCCCACCACCCCAACCAACATCAACACCACCCCCACCATGACCATTACCATCACCATCCCCACCACCACCACCATCACCACCCCATAATCATCATCATCATCATCATCACCACCCCCTAATCATCATCATCAGCACCTAGGCCTATTCCTGACAACAGCGCCACTGGTACGATGCAGTTGCGAGACCATTCTAACGATCCGAGCCTGCTCTGTCAACGATTGGTAATGTAGTACTTCCTGAGTGATGGTGATGATGATGATGAAGCTGATGGTGATGATGATGATGATCGAGGTGGTGATGATGGAGGTGGTGATGATGATGGAGATGGGGGTGGTGATGGTAATGATGAAGGTGGTGATGATGGAGGTTGTGATGATGATGATGATGGTGATGGGGGTGGTGGTGATGGAGGTGGTGATGATAATGATGGGGGTTGTGATGGTGGTGGTGATGATGATGATGGTGGATGTTATTATGATATTGATGGTGAAGGTGATGATGATGAAGAAGATGATGATGATGACAACAAAAACACGACTATAATCATAACCACCTGGAAACCCTTTGTAATGGGCGTGGCTATATCGAAGATGACGATCCTAGCCCTGAACAGAGTGGCTAGAGGTACTGGCCGTATGACGTCACTAATGATGGAGCTTGTGGTGGTGATGATGATGATGGTGGTGGAGTGGGGGGGGGAGGGTGGTGATAAGCCTGCTGCTTCTACTACTACTACTACTACTACTACTACTACTACTACTACCACCACCACCAAAACTACTACTACTACTACTACTACTACTACTACTACTACTACTACTACTACTACTACTACTACTACTACTACTACTACTACTACTACTACTACTACTACTACTACTACTACTAGTACTACTACTACTACTACTACTACTACAACTACTACCACCACCAAAACTACTACTACTACTACTACTACTACTACTACTACGACTATTACTACTACTACTACTACTACTACTACCACCACCACCACAACTACTACTACTACTACTACTACCACCACCAAAACAACTACTACTACTACTACTACTACTACTACTACTACTACTACTACTACTACTGCTACTACCACTACTACTACTACTAATACTACTACTACAACTGATGATGATGATGATGATGTGGGTGGTGATGATGCTGATGATGATGATGATGATGATGATAGATAATTTTTCAATTATAATTTGAATTCTAAAAACACTAAAAATTATTATTCAATTATAATTTTAGTTATTAAATTTCTAAAAATATTTAAACATAATTTGTTTCTCTCTACAAACGACCCACTTTTAACGACGGCAACCTCGTTGGCTGGCGAAACTAGAACTCTATCACCTGATTGGGTGATAAGTATAATAATAATATTATTAATTAGTAATAATAATTAGTATTTTAAAATTATTAATATATTATTATTTTACAATCATGGGGTTTAGGG
>OX030971.1:1485267-1505267 GCA_943735955.1 Piscicola geometra | reverse complement strand
ACTTCTACAACCACCACAAGCAGCAACTATCGTCATCATCGTCGCCACAACCACAACAGCAACAACCACAACAACAACAACCACAACTACAACAACCACAACAACAAAAGAACACAGTGTAGTGTAGATGCGGTTTGTTATAATACAGCAAGGTTGGTTGTTTAAAAAAATAATTTTTTTGATGGGTTTTTTCGAAGTTGTGGTAGTTTTATATCAAGTTTTCAATGTTTTAAAAAGGGATTTTGATGATTTTATTACTAAATTTGATTATTATAACCTTCATTAATTAGTTATTAAAATAATTGAATTACACTTTAAATATTTAAATTACAATTAAATTAATTAAATTATGATTACACTAAATGAATTACGATTACACTAATTGAATTATGATTAGACCAATTAAATTATGATTACACTAATTAAATTATGATTACAATAATTAAATTATACTAATTTAAGAGTTATTAAACTATTTAAATGATTATCAAAAATATTATTCTTGAAATACTTTAAGCAGATTAATTACACAAAAAAAGTATTTAAAAACTTATAAATAAGAAATTTTTTAATATAAAAAAACTTATAAATAAAAAAAACTCTTAGAACAAAATCTAGAAAATCGGAAAAAATTCTTAAATAAAAAAAACTATGAAAAAATCTTTTAAAAATCTTTGTTAAACCATCGCAGGTCCTTCAGTTGTAGATGCAAGCAAGGTTTCTATGGCAACGGATTCAAATGTGAAGGTGGGAGGAGTAGTAGTAGTTGTGGTGGTAGTGGTAGTAGTAGTAGTAGTTGTGATAGTGGTAGTAGTAGTAGTTGTAGTAGTAGTGGCAGTAATAAATAAATAAATTATTCATTAAATTTTTATATATATATTATTAGCTTATAACTTATGAGCTGTGAAACTGTAAACGAAAATTAAAATATAAAAAAGTTATTCGAAAAATTAAATTTAAAAAAAAAATAATAATTTATGTTAAACATACATTTAAATATAAATATATATGAATAAGTTGAGAAT
Source organism: Piscicola geometra (assembly GCA_943735955.1). Taxonomy (NCBI): domain Eukaryota; kingdom Metazoa; phylum Annelida; class Clitellata; order Hirudinida; family Piscicolidae; genus Piscicola; species Piscicola geometra. The sequence goes on along the minus strand of OX030971.1, from coordinate 1,504,242 downwards.
TGAGAAATTACTTAGTGAATCTTAAAAACGGGATGATGGAGTGGGTGTTGAAATGGCAGGCTAAAGCGAGTGAAAAAGTGGATGGATGGATGGATGGATGGGTGGATGCATGGGTGGATGCATGGATGGATGCATGGATGCATGGATGTATGGATGCATGGATGGATGGATGGATGAATGCATGCATGCGTGGAGAGATGACTGAATGGATTGAAAAACTATTAAAAAGAGTTTGGTTTAAAAAAAAGTTGTAAAAATAAAAATAGAAAAACTATGTAAAAATATGTAAAGATATGTAAAATATGTAGAATATGTGTAGAATATGTCAAAATAAAATTATAAAAAGAATATTAAAGAAAGTTACAAAGGTGTAAAGAAAAAAAAAGCTAAAAATGTTTTAAAAAAACTAAGAAAAATGTGTTGAGAAAAATGTAAAAAGTGCTGACTGATTGAGTGGTAGTAGAGTACAGAAGAAGAAAATATCATATATATATATATATATATATATATATTATTAATATTTTTAATGAAAAAAAAGTGTTTTTTTAATTGTTTTATATATTATTACTTTTGTATTGTATATTTTTTATTCAATCAGTATTGATTGATTGGTTTGTTTGTGCGTTGTTCCTATTACTTATTAAAAGTAATAATAATTTTATAATTTCTCATGTTTTAAAAAAAAAAGTATTTTTTAAAATACAAAAATTAGTTTCATAGTTACTATAAAAAGATAAATAATTAATATAACTTAAATTTTAATGGATTTAAATTGATTTTAATTGAGAACACAAAAACAACTCCAGATTATAATGAATGTTCATATGAGAATGGGGGTTGTGTTCACAGGTTCGTAATTATTCTTGATTTTTAAAAAATTACTTACTTTTTTTACAATTATTTAAATTTAAAATTTTTATTTAATAAAAGAAAATACAATGCAATGCAACTCAGATGCTCAAATGAGAGAGGTAGTTTTTCTTGTTCTTGCTACAATGGATTTGAACTTCACGAAAACGGATTGGACTGTATTGGTGGGTCATTTAGCCTATTTTTTATTTAGTTTTATTTTATTTTTTTTGTTTTTCTTTTTATTTATATATATATAAAAATTTAACAATGAATTTACTGATGAAAAACCCAAACTACTTGAAAAACTATGCATTTTTCTGAATTAGCAAAAATTATATCATCAAATTTTTTACTAATTTTCCATTATTATTATTATTTAAAATTATAACAGTTATTAAGTATATAATTAAATTCAATTTATAATTAAACCCTAATTTATTTTTTAAATGAATATTTCGACTTTTTTTCCACATAGATATAGACGAATGCCAAGTTGAAAATGGTGGTTGTGAGCATATCTGCATCAATCTAATGGGACATTACAGGTAATTGGTTAATTAATTAACCAATTAAACGTGGTTTGTTATAATTGAATAAACATATGATTATAATGAACTTGTTAATTATTATTATTTTTACTATTTTCATTGTTTTTATAGTTAATTACTTTTATAACCTTTCTTGTTATTATTTATCTTTTTCAGATGCCTGTGCCGAGACGGTTTCTACTTGGATCGTGATGAGAGGACTTGCAATCGTGAGTGATGATGATGATACTACTACTGCTAAGACTGCTTCTACTAAGACTACTACTACTAAGACTACTAATACTAAGGCTTCTACAACTAAGACCACTCCTATTATTAAAAATATATAAATTAATTAATTTAAGAGACCAATAATATGTTAATCATCATCAGCATCATCATCAGCATCATCATCATCATCATTATCAGAGGGCATAGATTGGTGTAAAGAAACCCACAACTGCAACCATCATTGCGAGGTGATGATGATGATGATGATGATGATTGTTATGATGATTGTGATGATGATGACGATTATTATTATTAATAATACTTTTTTCAACTTAGTCATTATAGGCATCAACATCATCATTACTACTATTTATTCTAATTTATTTATTTATTTTTAACACCATCATCATCATCATCATCATCATCATCATCATCATTATCATCCTCATCATCATCACCATCATAGTTGACATTGAGTAGGGGGGTGAGGTGTGTGTGCAAACCGTTTCACAGAGTTTTGAGCGTTGCCGGGGTCAAAAAGTGTGTCGGTCAGTTTTGATATTTCTATTATTATTATTATTATTATTATTATTATTATTATTATTATTATTATTATTTAATTAAATTGAATTCTAAAAAAATTCATTAACTTAATTATAAAGAATTTAATTTTTTAAAAATTAATTTATTTGTTAAAAATTCATTAACACCACCTCTTCTTCCTTCCTCGACCCTAACCTTTGCTTTTTTCAAAAAACCCTCAAACATTAACTCCTTTAAACCCCCATCTTACCCAAACCACAACTCGAACAACCCTCTAACCCTCTCCCACCTCCAACTCCACCTCATCATTAATTACCCACCCCCATCCCTCAACACCATCCCTCAACACCATCCCTCTACACCATTTTCAACACTACCTTCAACTCCACCCTCAACTCCACCCTCAACTCCACTTCCAACTCATTAATTACCCATCCCCATCCTTCAACACCACTTCATTCTCCCACTCTAACCCCTCTTTCCAACCATGAATAAATTATTTGTTGAAATTTTAATATAAATATAACACCAACCCTATTTCACCCTCACCATCAACCCCCGACTTTTCCTCATAACTTTTAACCCTGCCCCTCCCTCCCCCTCCCCACCCCATAAACCCCACCCACCCTCCATCCACCACCTCTAACCACCCACTCCTCCTTCCACCACCCCCTCTTCCCACCCCCCTCCCTCCTTCAACATTATATAGCGCTGTGTTCCTACAATAACGGGGGCTGTCATCATCGTTGCATCGACACCACTCACGGACCCAAGTGTGGATGTCATAGGAGATATTCTTTGAGGGAAGATGGAGTGACGTGTGTCGGTGAGGGGGGTTGATGGGATGAAATGGGATGTGGGGTTGGGATGGGATGAAATGGGATGTGGGGTTAGGATGAAATGGGATGAGAGGGTTGGGATGAAATGGGATGTGGGGTTGGGATGAAATGGGATTTGGGGTTGGGATGAAATGGGATGTGGGGTTGGGATGAAATGGGATGTGGGGATGGATGAAATGGGATGTGGGGATGGGATAAGTTAGATGGGGGATGGGGTTAAAAAAGGGTTAAGATGAGTAAGGGGTTTGAAAGAAGATTTGGGGTTAGATGGAAGGGGGGGTTGAAAAGATGAGAAGATGGGGAAGGATTGGGAGCAATTAAATGAGGAAAAAGAGGTTGAAGGGGCTGGATGGTGGAGGGGGGTGAAGATTATATGGTGAGGGGGGTTGGGAGAGAAGGTTTGGATGGAATTAGAGAGGGGAGGAGGGTTGGAAAAAAGAGTTTGGATGGGATTGGATGGGGGTGGTGAGTTGGAAAAAGGGTTTGGATAGGGTTAGATGGGGATGAGGCTCGACAATCAACCATCCCGTATTACCCTCCCTCCTCTACATCAGCCACTTGTGAAGTAAGCAACGGCTGGTGTGATCAACTGTGTGAAGATTCATCATCAGGTTTTGATGATGATGATGATGGCGATGATGATGATGGTGGCGATGATGATGATGATGATGATGATGAGAAGAAGGAAGAAGATGAGGATAATTAGAACTATAATTTGGTTTATTCGATTTTTTATTTTTTATATTTAAGTATTAATTATAATAATGATATTTACTATTATTCCATCTAAATGATAATATAGGTCCTGTTTGTGCGTGCTCTAAAGGGTTTGTTCTGGCGAATGATGGAAAAACATGTGAAGGTGGGTGGGTGTGTGGATGGGTGGATGGTTGGGTGGATGGGTGGGGTGGATGAGTGGGGAGATGGATGGGTGGGTAGGTGGATGGGTGGGTAGGTGGTTGGGTGGGTGGTTGGGTGGATGGGTGGGGTGGATGAGTGGGGAGATGGATGGGTGGGTAGGTGGATGGGTGGGTAGGTGGTTGGGTCAGTGGGTGGTTAGGTGGGTGGGTGGTTGGGTGGATGGGTGGGTGGGTGGTTGGGTGGATGGGTAGTTGGATGAGTGGGTGAATGGGTGGGTGGGTGGATGGGTAGGTGGGTGGATGGGTGGATGGATGGGTGGGTGGATGGATGGGATGAATGGGTGGGTGGATTATAAATTTTAAAATCTTTTTTCTCTCTATCCATCCATTCATTTAGATACAGACGAATGTCTGATTGATAATGGAGGTTGTAGTCATAATTGCAGCAATTTGGTTGGTGGGTTTGAGTGTGTGTGTCCCCGTGGTTGGGTGGTGGGAGAAGATAGACTCACATGTGAAGGTGTGTGTGTGTGTTTGTGTGTGTGTGTTTGTGTGTGTGTGTGTGTGTGTGTGTGTGTGTGTGTGTGTGTGTGTGTGTATGTGTGTGTGTGTGTGTGTGTGTGTGTGTGTGTGTGTGTGTATGTGTGTGTGTGTGTGTGTGTTTGTGTGTGTGTGTGTGTGTGTGTGTGTGTGTGTGTGTGTGTGTGTGTGTGTGTGTGTGTGTGTGTGTGTGTGTGTGTGTGTGTGTGTGTGTGTGTGTGTGTGTGTGTGTGTGTGTGTGTGTGTGTGTGTGTGTGTGTGTGTGTGTGTGTGTGTGTGTGTGTGTGTGTGTGTGTGTGTGTGTGTGTGTGTGTGTGTGTGTGTGTGTGATTGTTCTTATAATTAATAATAACTAAAAACTAATAATAAATTGAATGATAATATCAATTCTAACTGAAATAGTTTTTACAAATTATAAATGAATAATTATAACTAAAGGTTTAATGATAATATTAATTATAATAATTTGTATAATTATAATAAAAAATATAGTTATAATTATTCTCTCCAGATATTGATGAATGTTCGGTAGAGGGAAACTGCGACCACGAATGCGTAAACACTCCAGGTGCGAGGAGTTTATTATTTAAATTATGAAATAGTAAATCATATAAATATTATTTAAATTATGAAATAGTAAATGATATAAATATTATTTAAATTATGAAATAGTAAATGATATAAATATTATTTAAATTATGAAATAGTAAATATAATAAATATTATTTAAATTATGAATTAGTAAATATAATAAATATTATTGAATTTATGAAATAGTAAATCATATAAATATTATTTAAATTATGAAATAGTAAATCATATAAATATTATTTAAATTATGAAATAATGAATCATATAAATATTAGTTAAATTATGAAATAGTAAATCGTATAAAGATTATGAAAATGATTAGCAAATAAATATTTAAATTACTATAACAATTAGATGAAATTATATAATAACTAGGATTTATTATCATAACCGTAACTTCATAAATATGATTATAATAATAAATGTATTTTCGAAATTAATTCTTTTATTTATTATTCCTATTGTATTTATTTTTATTCATTATTCTTATTATGTTTATTATTATTTCCTATTCCTATTCAATTTATTATTATTTATTATTTTTATTTAATTTATTATTATTATATTATAATATTATATTATAAATCTTTTCCAGGCTCGTTCTATTGTCATTGTAGACCCGGCTACGAGCTCTATGGGAAGGCTCACTGTGCCGGTGATGATGATGATGATGATGGGGATGATGATGATGATGATGATAATGATGATGATGATAATAATAATAAGTATACTCATTTTCGTAATAATAACCCACACCCATCCCACCCCATAACCTTTACTTTAACCCACACCCACTTCCCTCCCGTTACTCACACCCACCCCCCTCTAACCCTTCCCCTAACCCCTTTAACCCCTCCTAACCCCCCCTAACCCTCCCTAACCCCCCCTCCCCCCCAAAGATAAAAACGAGTGTTCAGTGTCGAATGGTGGTTGTGAGCATCTCTGCCACAACACACTTGGTGGTTTCAGCTGCAGTTGTCACGGTGGTTATCGTCTGCATAATAATCATAAAGATTGCATAGGTGGGTGGCTTTGGGTTGGGTTGGTGGGATGGTGGGATGGTTTGTGGGGTGGATGGTGGTTTGTGGGGTGGATGGTGGTTGGTTGGTGGGTTAGGTGGTGGTTAGTGGGTTGGTGATGGTTGGAGAGGGTGGGTGGTTGGTTGGGTGGGTGGGTGGGTTGGTGGGTTAGATGGGTTTGTTGGTTGGGATAGAGGGGGAGGTAAGGATAGATGGGTGAGAGATACATTTGTGAGTGAGTGAGTGGGTGGATGGGTGGGTGGGTGGATGTGTTTGCATTCAAAGGGTTGAAGAGATTTGATAATCATCATCATCATCACCACCATCATCCTCATCACCATCATCATCATCACCATCATCACCACCACCATCACCATCATCACCATCATCATCACCATAATCATCATCACCATCATCACCACCATCACCACCACCATCACCATCACCATCATCATCATCACCATCATCATCACCATCATCACCATCATCATCATCATCATCAGAGTCGATAAAATGTTCCACACTGAGATTTCCTGTTAAAGTAGCTGCAAAATGCACTTCAATGAATTTATACGAGGTTTGCATGTTGGGCTAAAATGGCTTTATTGATTTAATAATGATTTATTTCTTTATTTTATTTTATTTTTTTAAACATTTAATAATGATTTAATGAAATTGTGAATTGAAAACCAATTAGTTTAAAAATGGAAAGGGTGAAAAACTAACAACCAATTAAATTAAAGAGTCAGTTAAATCTCGAAAAACCTATAATTCATCTCATCAAGCAAATGTAAAACATTAAAATCATTTAAAAAAATATAACATAAACTATTAATTAATTCACTAATTAGGTTTGGGATCAATTATAATTAATTAATGCAATCAGGAGTGTGTGATGATGTGTCATGAAGGGAGTCAATTCATTAACCACTTAAGCGACACCTTCACTACAAGGTTAGTAACCAATTATTTATTTTTTAAATTTATAAAAAATAAAAATAAAAAATAATTATGATAATATTAGTTTTATATTTTTTTATTTGTATTAGTAATAATGGGGTTTTTAAATTATTTTTTTAAAGGTGTGGTCCTGATACTGATTATCGATGGACCCACGAAATTGAAAAAATCTCTCTACCCACGTGTTCGGGTGAAAATATTTAAATTATAAATAAATAAATTAATAAATATATAAAATAATATCAGGTATATTTAGATTATAATTAAATTAATTATTTAATATATAAAATAACAAATTATAAAATATTAAAAAATGATTTTCCAATTAGAACACGTTTTGGCACCTGGATTCATGGGAAGGGCTAGATTTAGGATGTTGACTGACCATTGTCGAATGGTGATGATGTTGATGATTAAAAAAGCTCATAATAATAATAATAATAATAATAATAATAAATAATGAGGATTTAAATAAAAACCTTGATGATTAATTTGTCTAAAAAATAATAAATAATAAATTTAAAGGTAAAAAAGAAAAATTTCCAGGAACTAGAACAGCAGCTCAATTCCATCATCACGGGTAACCATCATTGTTGTTATTTATATTATTATAATAATAATTATAATAATAATAATTATTATTCTTATCATAAAATACTTTTTTCAAAGTCAATAATCCTTCCAATCAACCCCTTCAAACTCCCCCTTCAACACCCTTCTAAACCCAACCTCACACACACCCACTCCACCTTACCCCTCAACCCACCTCACTCAACTCACCCCCCTCCCAACCCCCCAATCCCCCATCCCACCATCCCATCCCCCATCCCACCATCTCCCCATCCCACTATCTCCCCATCCCACCACCCCCATCCCTCCACCCCAACCCCTCAATCCTCCATACTCCAATCCCTTCCCCAACCCCCCATTCCACCATCCCCCCCCCACCATCCCCCCATCCCATCATCCCCAATAAACACCAGACGTTAAACCGAATCTTTGCCGGAACAATTCGTGTTCACTGGACATCAAGGATGTCCGTTGCGTCGACAGGAAACGAATTTTCCGACAAACAGACCAGAGGAAGACGATGGTATGGGCGGAATTTGAGTTGAAGTTTGAGCCATCTGTCCCCACTTGTGAGTTTGGGGGGGGGGGGAGTGGAAGGGAAGGGGGGGGGGGGGGTTAGAGTGGGTTGGAGGGGAGAGGGTGTGTTAGAGTGGGAGGGGGTGGGAGAAAGGGGGTGGAGTGGGGAGTTAGAGTGGGAAGGAGTGGGGAGTGGGTGGGGGGGGGGGGGCGTTAGAGTGGGAGGAAGGGAAAGGGGAGGGGGTGGGTTAGAGTGGGAGGGGAGGGGTGGGGTAGAAAGAATGGGGAGTGGGAGGGGGTGGAGTGGGGATTGGGTGGGTTAGAGTGGGAGGGGGTGAAGAGTGGGAGGGGGTGGGTTAGAGTGGGAAGGGGTGGGAAGGGGAGGTTGTGGGTTGGGGATTTGAAGGTGGATTAGGAAAGATAGAAGGTTGGAAAAAAGGAAAAGTTGAGTTGGAGGGTGGGTGGGTTGAAGTAGATAGGGGTGGGTTGAAGTAGATAGGGGTGTGTTGAAGTAGATAGGAGTGGGTTGGAGTAGATAGGGGTACATCATCATCAACCTCTCCCTCCCCCCCTCCCCCATCGCCACAGTGACATGCGGTATGGAGTGCCGGCTAAATCTAGTGAAGAGGAGGATGAGGATGACGATGAGGAGGCTGAAGAGACAACTGAATACCAAATATGTAGCATTAAAGTAAGTTTTGTAATGTGAGGGTTATATACGGAACTTTAAAATATTATTGGTTGGCTAAACACTAGATATGTAACCAGGGGCGCAACCTGCAAAAAATGCTGGGGGATGGGCTCAACTTTAGTAAAAAAAAGTAATTGTTTAATCCATTTACCGCAGCTGTTGCGATTTGCAACTCCAATTTTTATATTTTTTTGCTGTTTTTATACCGAGTTTTTTCGCATATTTTGTACAATAAATTTTAAATTTTAATTTTATAAGTTAAATTTCAACTTTTTTGATTTTATTATTTATAGTCTGTTCACATTTAAAATTTTCCAAAACAATCTTTCTTTGCTTAGATAATTGTTCAATTTTTTCGTTCGATTTTTAGTATATTTATACAAATTTAGTCCTAATTTCAGTGTGAAAAGACAGTTAATACTTGAATTAATTTTTTAAATATTCAAAATAACTTGCAAAACGTTTTCAATGCTTTTAAAAATCAATGGTGCGTTTTCGCAACATTGACATAATATGATTTCATATGATTTTTAATAAGTCTAGTCATTATAATAATAATAATAAAATTATTATTTTAATGTTAATGTATTATGAAATTTATAAAATTAAAATTAAAAGTTGAATTTTGTAGATGAATGTTGATTTTTATATTTCGATAAAAATTTCAAACCGCAAATGCTTCACACTTGAAGCTTTTATTGAAAAGAATATAATTTTTAACCTCTCATAGGTTGAATATAAAATTAATATAAAGATAACATTCGACCACAGTGTTGTCTTTGAAACAGCACGACAGTTTATGAGTGCTGTTGTAATTCACGTTAAATAATTTGCTTTGTTGTAATTAAAATAATTATTATTAATATTATAACAAATAAAATAATTAGAAGTCTGAATTTATCGAACTATTCGCAATTGAAATTTATTTCTGTTTAATAAATGTGGTTTGAATCAATTTATTTTTGATTTCTTTTTGTACATAAGTATGTCACACTTCCGGCTCACGTTGCGTTTTTGCAACATTTTGCCCCATTAAAACTTATGAAATAATTGTTTTCAATTTTGCTTGATTTATTCTTATAAGCATATAATGCAAGTCTAAATGTAAAATTCATTTTAACTTTTTTTCTCGAGGAGCGGCGGTCAATGGGCTAAATAAAAACTACCAATTATAATTGATAAGAAATTAAGATAGTTTATTATTGATACAAAAGAAAAACTACAAACTAAGTTGCATAGTATTCTTAAAGTACGTCATCATTTTTAAACTAAGGTAAAAAGTAGAAAAATAAGTTTGATATGAGATCCTAAACAGTCTATAATTTTTTTCCAAATATTTAGTTTCAACTAAATTTTGATGTGTTCTCAGTTACAAAATAATTTTTGATCAGTTTGTGAAAATCTTTTCACCATATCATTTACTGGAAGAAGTGCAGTAGCGGTTTTGGTAGCAGATATTCTCAAACAAGCTTTGCAAACGACGAGCAGAAACAGTCGTCCTAAGATGAATTTAATAGGCCGAAGTTTAGAAAATGCTCTTTCTGCATCTGATGAAGTAACTGGCAGAGTCAGAGCAACATCGAGCATATAATGCAACTCAGGCTGAAGGCTTGTGGCACAAAAGAGTTCTTGCAGTTCGATACATGCAATGAGATCAGACTGATCCGCACGTAAACTTCATGTGTTGATTTGATTTTGAGCTGTCTTTACACAGTTTCAGCATTCTTTCCATGAAGGTTAGATAATTCTGAAAGCTCGAGAGTTATTTTGTCTATCTGATTTGTTCTTTATATACTGTGTCATGGCTTAAAAAATTTACATATAAAAAGTGTAAAGATTTAAAAGTGTAGTTAAGGTCTAGTGGTGCTCTATTTATTCTCAGAATTTGTGACATGTTAGTGTTATTTTGGTGTGATCTCTATGTTCTGTGTTGATATATGAAATGTTTCGTGAGATAAAGACCCGATGGCCATCCAGAGAAAATATCATTGTTCTATGGCATATTGAAAAATTTATTACCCCCCCCCACCACCCAAAAAACTCATCGATTTTCGAAAAACTGTGAGACCCTTTGAAAAGGTCTGGGGGGGGGGCTTGAGCCCCCCCCAGCCCCCCCCTGGTTGCGCCACTGTATGTAACCTTAAAATGTGAAAAAAAACTGGGTAACTAAAAAAATTAAACACAATATATTTATGGGTCTAAAAAGTTTATTGGTTAAATATTTTGCTTTAAATTAGTTGAAAAGTGCGTCCTATACATGGGACTAAAAAGCCCCGTTCAATCTCTTCGAATACTTTCGTTTTTTCTCAATTTTATTCGACCCATCACTCCCTCCCTCCCTTCTCCCCCTTCTCCTCCTCCAATCCTTTTCCTCCTCCCTCCATTCCCCCTTTTTCCCTATTCCCCTATCCCCTCATTGCTCTCCTCTCCCCTTATCCTCCCACTTCTACCCTCCCACCCCCTCCCTCTCACCCCCTACCTTTCAACCCTCCCTACCCTCTCACTCCCCATACATCCACTTCCTTTCCACATCCTCCATCCTCCACTCCCTACACCCTCAACTTCCTACCCTCCTTTTCTCTCCCCAACCCTCTCACCCCCCCCCATCCTTCCCACCTCTTCCCTTCCCTTACAACCCCCCCACTCCCCACCCCCCCACTCCCCACCCCCCCCCCCCCCCCCAATTTTCAGTTATGGTGGGGTCCCTTACGAAGTCAAAAGGAATTCCTTAAAGTCGTTTGTACCACGGGACATATGCGACCCTGGTCAAGTGCTAGTGAACAAGAAATGCGGTGATGATGATGATGATGACAATGATGATGGGGGTAATGGTGATGGGGGTGATGGTGAAATGATGACTGGTGTGTGCTGAATGATTTAATACGTTGGAATGAAAATAGGATCATAATCATTACTACCCAACACTATCATCATCATCACCACTACCACTATCATAATGATCATCATCATCATCATCATCCTCATCATCATCATCCTCATTATCCTCATCATCATCCTCATCATCATCATCATCATCATCATTATCATCATCCTCCTCATCATCATCATCATCATCATTATCATCATCATCCTCATCATCATCATCATCGTCATCATTATCATCATCCTCATCATCATCATCATCATCATCATTATCATCATCATCCTCATCATCATCATCCTCATCATCACCATCTTCATCATCCTCATCATCATCATCATCATCATCATCATCATGATCATTATCATCATCATCATCATCATCATCATCATCATCACCATCATCATCATCATCATCACCATCCTCATCATCATCATCACCAGTCATGTGCAGTATCTCCACGCACTACAACAATATCAGCGCTAAATGTCAGCCCTGTCAGCCCGGCTATTACCAAGATGAAGAAGGTGATGATGATGATGGCGATGATGATGATGATGATGGTGATGATGATGATGGTGGTGGTGATGGTGATAATGATGATGATGATGATGATGGTGATGATGATAATGATGATGGCGATGATGATGATGATGATGAAGAAGGTGGTGGTAGTGGTGGTGATGATGATGATGATGATGATGATGATGATGATGATGATGATGATGATGATGATGATGGTGATGATGATGATGCAGGTCAAACTTTCTGTAAAAAGTGTCGTTCTTCCAGCACGAGCAACGAGAACAATGACATGGTGGAGTGTGGAGGTGAGATCATTGTCAGTATCATTATCATTATGACCAAATACCATGTATAAGACGCACTTTTGAAAAAAAAATCACAATTTAACTTTTAACTTTATATATTTTTTTTTCGGTGTTTTACAGTCATTTTTTTAAAAGTATTTTATTCTTATTCTTACCAATAAATTGTATTAATTTCAAAAATAAGGATAACAATAACTTTTTTCTTTTTATTTTTATTCAGAGACATGTTCACCCGGCTTTTACTCTGAGAACGGTTTGAAACCGTGCAGGCCTTGTCCCATTGGTTCGTACTGGTTCTTTCGTCATCATAATCATCATCATCATCATCACCATCATCATCATCATTATCATCATCATTATCATCACCATCATCATCATCATTATCATCATCATTATCATCATCATCATCATCATCATCATTGTCATCATCATCATCAACATTCTCTCTTAAATTTTCTCCTAATTACATTTTCACAATTTTTTCTTTCACTATTTTCCTATTTCACCTAAATATATTTCTTTTTCCACCCAAACCCACCCATTTTCTCATCTCTCACATCTTTTTTTTTAATTCAAAAAAATAATTTCAGCTATTTAAATGTCCAACCCACCCACCTTCATAGAAATCATCATCACCACCCCCATCAGCACATTCACAAAAATATCTCCCCCCATTAATCATCTCCCCCATTAACCATCTCACCCACAAACCCCTCCCACAACTCCTCCCACAAATCCCCTTCCCACAAACCCCTCCCACCAACCCTCCCCCCCTCCCACAAACCCCCACCTCCCCACAACCCCCCCCCCCCCCCACAAACCCCCCCACAAACCCCTCCCACAAGCTTTTCTCACAAACCCCTCCCACAAACCCCTCCCACCAACCCTCCCCCCCTCCCACAAACCCCCACCCCCCCACAACCCCCCCTCCCCCACAAACCCCCCCACAAACCTCTCCCACAAGCTCTTTCCACAAACCCCCTTCCCACAAACCCCTCCCACCAACCCTCCCCCCCTCCCACAAACCCCCACCCCCCCACAACCCCCCCCCCCCCACAAACCCCCCCACAAACCCCTCCCACAAGCTCTTCCCACAAACCCCTCCCACAAACCCCTCCCACCAACCCTCCCCCCTCCCACAAACCCCCGCCCCCCCACAACCTCCCCCCCCCACAAACCCCCCCACAAACCCCTTCCACAAGCTCTTCCCACAAACCCCTCCCACAAACCCCTTCCACCAACCCTCCTCCCCTTCCACAAACCCCCTCCCCCTCAAAATCCCCCCCACAAACCGCTTCCACAAACCCCTCCCACCAACCTTCCCCCCCTCCCACAAACCCCCCCCCCCCCCCACAAACCCCTCCCACAAGCCCCTCTCACAAGCCCCTCCCACAAACCCCTCCCACAAACCCCTCCCCCTCCCCCTTCCAAAAGCCCCTCCCCCCAAACAGGAACCTACCAATCAGAACACGCCAGGACGCTCTGTCTGCCCTGTGGTCCAGGAATTCTAAGTTTGAAAGTGGCGTCGGTAGGGTTCCATCAGTGCCTAGTACCCGGTAGGTGCTGATGATGATGATGGTGGGGTTGCTGATGATGATGCTGGGGGTGGATTGATGGTAGGGGTGGTGGGGAGGGTGGTGGGGTTGTGGGAATGATGATGGTAGTGATTATGATGATGATTATGGTGATGATTAAGTCTTTTCTCGTTAAATAGTGGATACTTTATGATGTTTTACGATGTTTCTCATCATCATCATCATTTTCAATCCCCCCCCGTCATCATCATTATCATAATCATCATCATCACCACCACCACCATCATCATCATCATCACCACCATCATCATCACCACCACAGAACTATGCAACAAAGGTAGCTACTTTAACAGAGAAGAAGGAAAGTGTAACGTTTGTCCCTACGACACCTACCAGCCTTTGATGGGTGGGTGATGATGATGATGGTGGGTGGGTGATGATGATGATGGTGGTGGTGACGATGATGATTGTGATGATGATGGGTGATGGGTGGGTGATGATGATGATGGTGGGTGATCGTGGTGATGGTGATGGTGATAGTGATGATGATGGTAAGGTGGTGTATGATGATGATGATTATGATGATGATGGTGATGATGATAATTGTGAAAACTGTTTAAAAGATTTTTCAAAATTGTTCAAGTATCATCATCATGACGACTACTAGCCCCCTATCATCATCATCCCTTCCAACATCTCAACCATCATCACCATCATCATCATCATCATCACCATCATCACCATCATCACCATCATCATCATCATCATCACCATCATCATCATCATCATCGTCAGGGCAAGACTACTGCATTGATTGTCCGGGTGAGACGCAAACAGATTCTGTAGGCGCTGTTCAAGTAGATGACTGTAAAGGTGATGATGATGATGATGGTGATGGTGATGATGATGATGGTGATGATGATGATGACGATGGTGATGATGGTGATGGTGATGATGATGGTGATAGTGATGATGATGATGGTGATTTTGGTAATGATAATGATAACAAGTGAATGGATGAATAAGATGTAAAAATAATTCTATTATTCTCATTATCATCATCAACATCGTCATCATCGTCATCATCATCATTATCATCAACATAGAACGGAGATGTGGTGGTAGCATCGGACATATTAGAGGCTTCATCCAGAGTCCAAACTATCCAGGTAGAAAAACTAATCGAGTCAATGATTATAATTAAATAATATAATTGAATGATTATATAATTATTTGACATTGAAAAAGATATTAATACTTTTAATCATTTTCCTAATCATCATTTTCATCAATATCATCATCAACATCATCATCATCATCTTCACCATCATCATCACCATCATCATAATCATCATCATCATCAACATCATCATCACCATCTTCATGAGATCATCATCATCACCAGGGGAATATCCTTCAAACATCGAATGTACATGGAAAATAACGCCTCCAAAAGTAAACTTAAATTATTATTATTATTGTTAACCATTATCATCATCACCATCTCCATCATCATCATCATCGCCATCATCATCATCACCACCAGGGTCGTAGGATCTTAGTAGTAGTCCCAGAGATTTACATAAGTGACGGTGATGAGTGTAGAGATTCCCTGGTGATGAGAAAGAGTGGTCAGTGAATTTATTTGTACCATCTTGATGATTATTATATAGGAATTTATTTGGACCATCAAGATGATGATTATATAGGAATTTATTTATTTTTATTAGTAGTCTCTTTTTTAACACCTCACACTCAACTTCAACACCATGATCTCAAACTTCTTCTTCCTTCTCCACACCACCAAACACACACCCTCACATCCCTTCACAACCCCCCCACCCTCTTTAAACCACCCCCCCTCTGTTAACCCCCCCCCCCCTCCACCTCTTTTACCCCACCCTTCTTCCCTCCCCCCCTTCAAATCCTACCCCCCCCATCTCACCCACAGCCTCTCACTTCTCCACACCAACTTACGAAAGTTGCGAAACCTCGGAATTGCCGACGATTTTCACGGCGCGTAGCCAAAATCTATGGATTTACTTCAAGACAAATTCAAGAAATAACTCTAATGGGTTTTCTATACCTTACGTTACGTATAGTGGTGAGTTTGGGGAATGGGTTTGGATGGTGGGGTGGGATGTGGGTGGTGGGATGTGGGTGGGGATGGTATGAGGATGGGTGAGTGAGGGTTGGGGGAGATAAGTAGATGGGGGGTGGAGTGGGGAAGGGGTAGTAGTGGGAACAAGATAGATGTGGGGTAGGAATGAGTTGTTAAATAGATGGGGTTCATCCTACATCATCCTATCTCACAACAACAACTACGACCATCACAAAACCACAACAATCATCTCCCAACAACTTTAACCACAGCAACAACTACAATTATTCCCCAACAATAACAACTACAATCATCCCCCAACAACCCCAATAACCAAAATCATCCCCAAACAACCACAACAACCCCAACAACCACAATCATCCCAAACAACCACCACAACAACAACAACAGAAGACTATCAGGAACTGATAGAGGATATTGTGAGAGACGGAAAGTTGTATTCGAGTTATCAACATCAACAAGTCTTGAGGGTTTGTTCTTGTTGCGTTTTTTTGCAATTTGTTGCTTTTTGTTGCAATTTGTTGTATTTTGTTGATTTTTGTTGCAATTTCTTGAAATTTGTTGATTTTTGTTGCTTTTTTTATATATTTTGTTGCAATTTGTTAGATTTTTTGCATTCAGCTGCACACATGCTACCCTTCCCCAGCCATTTTATCTTTCCACACAAATACCCCTGTTGTATACAGTATACCCTACCACCTTTCTTCCTCACAACAACCCCCTTCTCTAAATACTCCACATCTCACCCACATATCCACCCCTCCCTAAACCCAACCGAAAACTCTAACCCCACTCTCCCTACATAACCTCCCCACCCCCTCTACATAACCTCCCCATCTCCTTCCCCATTCTACATAATCTCTCCTCCCCTTCCCTTCTCTGTCTCTTCCCCCTCCCTCCTCTCTCCCTTCCCCTCTCCCCTCACTTCCCTCTCTCTTCCCCTCCTTACCCTCTTTCCTTCCCCTCCCTTCCCTCTCTCCTCCCCCTCCCTCCCCTCCCTCCTCCCCTTCCCTTTCCTCCCTCCTTCCCTTCTCCCCTCTCCCTACCTCCCTTCTCCCCTCTCCCTCTCTCCTCTCCCTTCCCTCCCTCCACCCACAGAACCGCCAACTTTTAGAGCACCTGCTAGACGTGGTGGTCCAGCCACAGAACTACTTCAAATACACCAACACGACCCTCTTCCCGGAGTCCTTTGTTAGGTTCCTCAAGGGCAAAGTGGTGAATTTTTTGAATAAGTGACGGAGGTTAAGGGGTTGTAAAACTGGGGGGGGGGGGGAGAGGGTTGAGTGTGGATCAATGGGGGGGGGGAGGGGGATCGTGAAATTGGTGGGAAAGAGAGAGGGTTGAGTGTGGATCTATGGTGGAAGAGGGGGTTGTAAAACTGGGATAGAGGGGTGGGGTTTAACTTCATTTGTTGTGAAATATTGCTGGTTGAAGAAAAGTGGGGGGGAAGGGTTTAGAACTAAGCATGGAGGAGAGGTTTGTTGTAACATTATGATGAAAGATTGCAGTCTGGTGGGATGGTTATATTGTTCTTTGAATAGTGGGTAAGGAGGTTTTGATGCTTGATAAGATATATTTGCATAAATTGTTGAACATTTTTGTGGTTTAGTTCACAAAAATAGAGGTTTAGATATATATATATATATAAAGTAAATAATATACATTTGGGTTACAAATATTTTGAATAAAAAAATTTTTCTCTTAAAAACGTGATTATGAATTGTTAGACGCTGCTTGTTAAAAGTAATTTATTTGATTTTTTTATTTACGGTTTTTTACATTTCGTCTAGCTCTTTTCATTGTAAATATGACTTTAAAGTGAATTTATTGATCATTAATTTACGCGCATCACTGAGGTTTCGAATCGAAATTCATAAATGTAAATTTAAAAAAAGTTACATTTATAAACAACTTGTTCTTTGCATTTACGAGAAGTAAATGATTGGATTAAAACATTTACATTTTCATTGAGATGTTATATCATATACGAAAATGATTCGATCATACAATTTTCATCTTTCGTGTGTGTCGTCTCTTGAATATCGATGGTATTAGTTTCATTGTTGAATAAAGTATTGGCTTTGTTTTTTCAATGCTGCTGCTGCTGCTACTACTACTATTACTACTTCTACTACTATTACTACTTCTACTACTACTACTACTATTACTACTACTACTATTACTACTACTACTACTACTACTACTAATACTACTACTACTACTACTACTACTACTACTACTACTACTACTACTACTACTACTACTACTACTACTACTACTACTACTACTACTACTAGTACTACTACTACTACTTCTACTACCACTACTATTACTACTACTACTACTACTACTACTACTACTACTACTACTACTACTACTACTACTATTACTACTACTACTACTACTACTA
Source organism: Piscicola geometra (assembly GCA_943735955.1). NCBI lineage: Eukaryota > Metazoa > Annelida > Clitellata > Hirudinida > Piscicolidae > Piscicola > Piscicola geometra. The sequence goes on along the minus strand of OX030971.1, from coordinate 1,485,725 downwards.
CTACTACTACTACTCCTACTACTACTACTACTACTACTACTACTACTAAAACTACAAATAATACTAATACTACTAATACTACTACTACTGCTGCTGCTACTACTACTACTACTATAACTAATACTACTACTAGTACTACTACTACTACTACCACTTCTAAATTTTTCATTTAATAATGCATTAATCAATAGGCTTTCCTGTTGGCTTAGTTTGAAATCACAAAAAGAACAAACCGAATGAAAAATTATATTTTCTAAAAATGATCTTGTCTGAAAGTTATGTCTTTCGGAACAATCTTGTATTTTACGCTATCCTATTTAAGTCATTAAAATCACTAAATTAATTAGAATAATAATAATAATAAAATTATTATAAAACTAATAATAATAATGAAATTATTTTAATACTAATAATAATAATATAACTATTATAATACGTAGGTAGTAATTAGGTATCAT
>OX030971.1:1447767-1480267 GCA_943735955.1 Piscicola geometra | reverse complement strand
TGCTGTTGTTGTTGGTAGTTTTGGGGTTGTTGTTGTTGTTGATGTTGATGGGCGTGGTGCTGTTGTTGTTGACACCCGACTGATTTATTTCAAAAGAAGTCATGATGCTAGTATTATCATTATTATCATTAGTCTTATTTTCATTTATGAATTTATTATTATCATTATAATTGTTATTCTTCAAAAGTGTGTTGATGAATCGGTTATTTCCGAGGTTTAATCTACAAAGAATTTTATTATTTTTTTCTATTGACGCATTATTAATATTTTCATTATTATTAGTAGTAGTAGTAGTAGTAGTAGTAGTAGTAATATTATTATTATTATCAATAGTAATATTATTTTTATTATGATTATTATTGTTTTCATCTTTCATGTTGTTAGTTGTCAAATTCAGTATCTCGTTTTCATCTATTAATAAAGTATCATCATCATCGTCATCGTCATCATCATCATCATCATCATCGTCGTCGTCGTCATCATCATCATCATCATCCCCATCACTTCTGTTAGAGATTTTTGTATTATTACAATTATTATTATTAATATTATTAATATTATTTCTGTGGTCAGTTCTTCTGAGCAGACCAAAATAGAGCGGGAAATCTTTCCCGGCGTTATAGCCCTCCTCAATGGAAGCATCAGAATCATAATACAACTTATTATTATTATCATTATTATTATTATTAATAATATTATCATTATTATTATAGTTGTTGTTAATGTTGTTGTTGTTGTTTTTGCTGTTGATGACAGTTGAAGTTTTTGTAGAAGCGTTTTTGCTGTCATTAAAACTACACAGATTTTCTTTACGAAAATTGTTATAATTATTATTATCATTATTATTTATATAATTAATATTAATATTTTTATTACTGTTTCTAAGTCTTAGGACAGTGTCAGTGATGCTATTCTCTACAGAGTAGGCAATATCTTTTAAACTAATATCATTATATTTTTTGTAATTATTATTATTATCATAATTGTTTTTATTATTATTGCTATTATTATTATTAATATTTTTATTTTTAATTGACTCATTAACTCTCATATTTGTTTCATTGTTTTCATTGAACGTGTTTTTCTCAAGCGTTGGTTTATTTGCCTTATTCTTATTGTTATTATTATGAAAATTCCCCATATTATGAGTATTTGTATTCATTAAATTATTATTAATTTTTTTCTTTTTTTCAATTGGTTCTTCAGAAAAAAATTCATAACTTTTATATTCATTATTTATATTATTATTTTTATTATTATGAGTATAATTATTATTATTATTATTTATATTATAATTATTATTTGTATTTGAAAAGGTATAATTATCTATTTTTTCGGTTGAAATTACATTTTTCGTACTGTTTAAATTACTAGCGGTGTAAATTGCGTTGCTATCATCATCATTTATATGAATATTCAAATGATTGTTATAATTATTATTATTAACTTCATTATTATTATTATTATCATTTATTGCCGGACACTTGAGTGGCAAGGAACTTTTTCTTTTATTACTTCTGGTCACAGGTGGGTTGAGTTTTGGGGGAGTGGATGGATGGATGGATGGATGAGTGGATGAATGGATGGTTGGATGAGTGGATGAATGGATGGTTGATTGAGTGGATGGATGGATAGAGGTTGTGGATGGATGATTAGTTGGATGAGTGGATGAATGGATGGGGGATGGATGGTCAGGGGATTGGGTAGGTTGATTGGGGGTTGTTTGTAGGCAAGTGAAACTTGAGGTAGTGTTGTTGGTTGTGTTGCTAAGTAAATTGTTTTTGCTGTTGTTAATGACGTAGTTATTATTATAATTATTGTTTATGTTATTGTTCTTTGTGTTAATACATGTTATATCTTCTCTTTTCATTGTTAAGGATAAGTTAACAACTTCATCCACATCATAATTATTAATATTTTTGTTGTTTACATTATTAATAATATTATTAATATTTTTGTTGTTTACATTATTAATATTATTATTATTAATAATATTTTTGTTGTTGAAACTGTTATTGTAGAAATCGTTAGTTGCAATATTTTTATTGTAATTATTGTTATTGCTATTCTGTTGTTGTTGTTTTTGTTGTAGAATATGTTGTTGATAGAATTGTAGATGATGTTGCAATTGTTGTTGTTGATTTACTGATTTATTATTCACCTCATCATCATCATCACCACCATCCTCCACCGTTTTTGTTTCACCACCCTCTCCCACCACACCACCACTACCACCATCACCACCACCACCACCACCATCACCATCATCATCATCATCTTCATCGTCGTCATCTTCTTCATTATATTTAACGTCATCACCACTAACTATAGACGTATTAGAGTCAGTGTTCTGTGGTGTTTGGTCGTTGAATAGTTTCATTAATTATTTAGTTAACTTTTTTAAAATCCCATTTTTTCAAAATCCTTAAACCCCCCACCACTCCCCAAACCCATTTGTTACGCCAAAAAAAACCCTTTCCAGAACCTCAACCACCCCCTCTTTAAAATCCCAAACTCTCTCACCCCCCCAAACCCAACCCACTTTATCTGAAATCCCAAACCCTCTCCCCCCAAACCTTCTCCCCCCCCCCCAAACCCTCTCTCTTTCCCTTCTCCCTCAAACCTAAACCCTCTCACCCCCACTCCCAAACCCTCTCACTCCCTCCAAACCCTCCCCCCTCCCAAACCCTCTCTCTTTTTCCCCTCCCTCGAACCCAAACCCTATCACCCCCACTCCCAAACCCTCTCACACCACCCCCAACCCTCTCACCCCCCCAAAACCCTTTCTCACCCCCCCCCCCCCAAACCCTCCTCCCCCCCTCCAAACTCCTCTTCCCAAACCCTCTCACCCTCCCCTCCCAAACCCTCCTCTCACCCTCCCCCCTCCCTCCCAAACCCTCCCCCCCCCAAACCCAACCCACTTTTTTCCGAACCGACTGAGCCATATGTAATTTGGGATTTGGGTTTGCGCTGTGTCTGTTGCGGCTCCTACGAGAACTGAATGTCATCGTACATCCTGTGTTTTGGGATGGGATGGTGTGGGATGGGATGGTTTTGGGATGGGATGGTGTGGGATGGGATGGTGTGGGATGGGATGGTGTGGGATGGGATGGTGTGGGATGGGATGGTGTGGGATGGGATGGTGTGGGATGGGATGGTGTGGGATGGGATGGTGTGGAATAGGATGGTTTTGGGATGGATGTGTGGGATGGGATTGTTTTGGAATGGGATGGTGTGAGATGGGATGGTTTGGGATGGATGGTGTGTGATGGGATGGTTTTGGGATGGGATGGTGTGGGATGGATGGTGTGTGATAGGATGGTTTTGGGATGGGATGGTGTGGGATGGATGGTGTGTGATAGGATGGTTTTGGGATGGGGTGGTGTTGGATGGATGTGTGGGATGGGATGGTGTGGAATGGGATGGTGTGGAATGAGGTGGTGTAGGATGGGATGGTGTGGGATGGGATGGTGTGGGATGGTGTGGGATGGGATGGTGTGGGATGGGATGGTGTGGGATGGGATGGTGTGGGATGGGATGGTGTGGGATGGGATGGTGTGGGATGGGATGGTGTGGGATGGTGTGGTGTGGGATGGGATGGTGTGGAAAGGGATGGTGTGGGATGGAGGGTCTGGGATGGTGTGGGATGGGATGGGATGGTGTGGGATGGGATGGTATGGGATGGGATGGTATGGGATGGGATGGGGTGGTGTGGGATGGGATGGTGTGGGATGGATGGTCTGGGATGGTGTGGGATGGGATGGTGTGGGATGGATGGTGTGAGATGGATGGTGTGGGATGGATGTGTGGAATGGATGGTGTGGGATGGATGGTGTGGGATGGATGTGTGGGATGGATGTGTGGGTTGGATGTGTGGGATGGATGTGTGGGATGGATAGATGTGTGGGTGGGTGTGTGGGATGGATGTGTGGGATGGATAGATGTGTGGGTGGGTGGGTTTTAGAGAACCATCCCAACCCACTCTCAACCATCCAAACCACCCCAAAACCAATTGAACCACTTTCAACCTTCCATCCCCCTTCCAACTAACCAGCCACGGTGCACTTATGCATCTCCTTCAAATGGACAGCACTGTAATGAATTTTTAGAGCTCCTTTATCACAAAATGTCTTGTGGCACGCTGTACATAACACTCTTTTTTTACCTTTGGGGGGGGGGGGGGGGGGGTTGAGGGATGGGATGGGGGTTGGGATGGGGGATGGGATGGGGGATGGGATGGGGGAGTGGTGGGGGAGTGACGGAGGGATGGGGATAAAAATGAATTTTCGAAATTTTAGTCTTTGAAGTAAAAAATTAACTTTTTTCGATGAATTTTGAGTTTCATTTGTTGCATTTGATTTGAAAATTTTCAAAAACTGTTATATTAATTATCGCGAGAATAAATAGAATAAAATACTTTTAATTACTTTACTTATTACTTTATTATTTTACTTATAATTATTCAATTAATAAATACAATTAGTTTGAAAAATAATTTTCAATTTAGTCACCTGACGGGGAGATGAGGGTCCCTCCATAACCCGGAGTTGGTTGCCAAGGTCGTTTTAGTTGTTGCTGTTGGTTGTTGTTGTTGTGGTGGTTGTGTTTGTTGCCACGTAGCTTTTGTTGTTGTTGTTGCAATAGTTGTTGTTGCTGTTGTTGTAGTAGTTGTTGTTGTTGGAGGTTGAGTTGAACTGGTGTGAAGTGTTGTTGTTGTGGGTGGATTGGTTGTGGTTGTAGTTGTGGTTGTTGCAGTTGTTGTTGTTGCTGTGGGGATTCTTGTTTTGTTAGTATTAGAGAATTTTTTTCAATTAAACTTGAAACATGGTTGTTCACTTGTTTTAGCAGAGGTTGTTGTAGTTGTTGATGTATTTGTTGTTGTAAAACTTGGTGTTGTTGTAGTTGCAGCTGTTGCAGTTGTTGTTGTTGTTGTTGTTGTTGCTGTTGTTGTTGAAACAATTTGTGAGACTTCAAAGGTGATTTTGATGTGCTTGTGACTGTGGAAGCCATCTGTTGATTTTTTTGTTTTTGTTGTGGTTGTTGTGGATTGTTCAAAGAATCTTTTAAACTATAGTTCAAAACTTGATTTTCAATATTGTTACAATTATTGTTGTAGTTGTTGTTAATGTTGCTGTTGTTGCTGTTATTCATTTTATTTGTACTGGCAAAAATCGTACTTTTGGAAAAAGGTGTATTATTTTTATTTATATAATTATTACTAATTATACTACTTGTACTTTCACTCATTATCTTATTATTAATATTACTATTATTATTAGTACTACTATTATTATTATTATTAATATTATTATTATTATAATTATTATTGTTTAAGCCTGTATTATAAGCACTAACTTTACAATAATTGTTAGAATTAAAGTCGACACTTTTAATATTCTCCGTCGCTTCAGTCTTTATCTTAATAAAATGGTTATTTAGATTATTATTAGTATTAGTAGTAGTACTAGTTGTTGTAGTAGTAGGAGTACTAATAGAAGTAGTAGTAGTAGTAGTAGTAGTAGTAGTGGTAGTAGTAGTAGTAGCGGTAGTAGTAGTAGTAGTGGTAGTAGTAGTAGTAGTAGTAGTAGTAGCGGTAGTAGTAGTAGTAGTGGTAGTAGTAGTAGTAGTAGTAGTTAGATTTTTCATGACATGATGAATATTTTGGCTCGATAGGGCCAAATTCAAAAGATTCGCTTTCGAATCACACTTTAAATGTTGTTGTTGTTGTTGTTGTTGTTGTTGTTGTTGTTGTTGTTGTAATAGTTGTAGTTGTTGTTGCAGTGTCAAAGCGACATTTTTGTGGGAAAGTTGTTGTTGTAGTTGTTGCAAATGTTGGGATGTTGGTAGTAGTAGGTGTTGTTGTTTGTTGTTTTGGGTTGTTGTTGTTGTGCTGTTGTTGTTGTTGTTGAAAATAGCGTTACGTAAAAGATGTGGAGAACGTAGTAGATTTGCTGTTAGGATATTTGTTGCAAGCGTGTTGTTGCTGTTGCTGTTGTTGAGGTTGTTGTTGAAAAGTGATGCTAAACTGTTTAGGTTAAAATTGTTGTTGATGTTGTTGTTGGTGTTGGTGGTGGAAGATTGAGTTGAGGACAAACTATTGTTTCCGAATAATCCGTTGTTCAGTAACAAGCTCTGTAGTATCGCTGGTGAGAGAAGACGAGAAAGATTTATATTATTATTATTATGAATATTATTATTATTATTATTATTATGATTATGATTATTATGATTATTATTATTATTATTATTATTATTATTGATGTTGTTGTTTTTATAATTATTGTTGTTGGTAATTTTATTATTATTTAACTGATTATTACTGCTATTACTTGTAGTAATGATTATACTTTTAGTGTCATTTTCAGCTGGACTTGCTTGGTTGATAATGATTTCTTTATTAATATTATTATAATTATTAATATTATTATTATTAATAATATTATTTTTATTAATATTATTATTATTATTAATATTATTATTATTATTATTATTATTATTATTATTCACATTATCAGTATTAGTGTTTTTATTAGTACCACCTACAACTCCGTTATTAGTAATTACATCATTACTACTACTAGCCCCATCACTTTCATTTGATTGGTTGTCAAGAGAGTGGGCGTGGTTACCTGGAATGATGATGATGATGACGATGATGATGATGATGATGATGATTATGACGATGATGATGATGATGATAATTGGGGTAGTGGTGTTAATGGGGATAGTGATGTTAATGGTGATGATTATGACGAACATGATGGTGATGGTGATGATGATAATGGTAATGATGGTGATTATGATGATGATAGTAACCTAGAAGACTGAGAGCCAATGAGCGATACGTTTCTATGGCGACTAACTGGGTCAAAATCAATCGCTCTTCTTCATTGGTTGGAATTGACCAATCAGAGAGAGGGTGATTGTTCTGGTCCTGATGATGATAATGATGATGATGTTGATTATGATGAAGATGATGACGATAATGACGATGATTATAATGTTAAGGATAGTAATGATGTTTCTGATGATGATGATGATTATGATGAGGTTTCAAGTTATTTAATTACAAAATCGAAAAAACAATAATAATACATATTTAGTGAATAAATAAATAAAGTAAAAGCCCCCACAAACCTCCAGCATATATCCCCTGCAGTAATCCTCCATACTCCACCCAAAAGTGCTCAAAATCGCGCCCATTGCTGGTTTAGCGAGGTTTTTGAAGGAGTGGTCCAAAATTATTTTGAGACGAATTGGGATGGCGTTCGTTGAGAAGAGGATCAAGGATGAAATGGTTTTGGTTAGTTTATAGTGGGTGCTTTGGATGGGATCGGAGCATTGGTTGGTTTGAAATTCGGAGATTTTATTTTGGATGGTTTGATTTGGTATGGTTTGATTTGGGATGGTTTGATTTGGGATGGTTTGATTTGGGATGGTTTGATTTAGAGTGGTTTGGGTAGACTCGGGAGATTGAGTTTCAGAGATTTGATTTTTGGTGGTTCTAAGATTTTTGGTACATTGGGAATTTTGGGATGAAAGATTTTCAATATTCGGTTTATTTTCAATATGGGAACAAGATGATGTACCCCTCTTTATGGTCCCCTTCGGCTCATCACTAGTTGAATCTTGGTCGGATTGTACAGGTTTTTGGAGTGTATATATATTACCGTTATTTTGGTCATTTGAAGAAAATGCTTTTTTACAATCATTAGATCGCTTTAAAAGACTAGAAGTGTTGTTGGCTGGATTATGAAGGTTTTTGGGGGAAAAAGAGGCTGGGTTTGGTGCAATTTGGGTGGAAGTTGGGGTAGTTGGAGGTGAGTGAGTGGATGAGGTTGTGGGGGTTTGTATATTTGGGGGTGTTAGTTGGGTTTTTGTCGTTTTTTGTGTTGTTGAAAAATCATCTGGATTCGTTGTTGTTGGTGTTGTTGGATTTGTTGTGGTTGTTGTTGTGTTAGTATTTGAATTGTTTGGAAAATATCTAGTTTTAGATGTTAATTGTAACTCTTTTGTTGTTGTTGTTGTGGTTGATTCATCATCATCATCAACATCATCGTTTTTCTTAATTAGAGTAGTTGTTGTTGTTGCATCATCAACAATGGAGTTTAAACTAGTGTTGCTGCTACTATTACTACTGATGATGCTATTGTTGTTGTTGTTAATGTTGTTGTTAATGTTTTTGTTGTTGTTGTTTATGTTGTTGTTGTAGTTTAAAGGCTTAATTATTTTTGTTACGATAGTACTATTAGTAATTATTGTATTATTTGTAGTGGTTGTAGAAGAAAGAGAAGTAGAGAAATTCGTTGAATCTACAGATAAATTGTATTAAAATGGTTTAGAAAATTGATTTAAACAATACATTAAATTAATTAAAAGTATGATATTTTAATTATTGGCATTTAGAATTATTAATTTATCATAATTGAATTCATAATTAATTTACTCACTTTCGAGAACACTTGATAATGTACTACCTGGAAAAGAAAATATAATTACAATTATTTAAAATATTTAATTAGATAAATAATTAAAATTATATAAAAGAGTTATTTATTTGAAAGAAAAAAAATAATTATAATTTCAAATAATAATTTTTTTATTCAGAATAATATTTTTTTTCTTCAAATAGTCAGTTAAGTAAAATAATATTATTATTATAATTAATTCAATGAAATTAAATTATTACTTTTCACAATTATTATTTTAAATAATTTATAAATATATTTTTTACAGAAGTTTTTCTCATATTTTTAATGCATTTATTTCTTAATTTTCATCTTGGACATTGTAATGTATGAAAAATGACAGAATTTTTTCCTTTTATACTGTTCCAGCCTGTCCCATTTTAGTATATACTCATTGTATGTATATTTAGATATACTTTACGTATACATTTATATAACTAAGCAAACTATATTATCTATATATATATATATATATATATATATATATATATATATATATATATATATATATATATATATATATATAAATTTTTTACTTTTTTTTCACTTAGTATACAAATTAAGTTTTATGTAAACAAATTCCTATCATCAAAACAATTGAAATCGTCATTATTCAACCATTACCACCCACATTATCAACAGTATCATCACCAACATTAACACCATCATCATCATCACTACCACCCTCATCACCACCATCATCACCATCATCACCCTCATCATCATCATCATCATCACCACCATCATCATCCTCATCACCACCATCATCATCCTCATCACCACCATCATCATCATCACCAACCGTGCTGGACCCATCCATGTTGACATTCTATGCATAATCTTTTGTTGACGTTTTGCGCGCGGAAGATGACGCATCCACATCCGGTCACGTGACATGATGATGATGATGATGATGATGATGATGATGATGATGGTGATGATGATGATGACGTAATCTGAAGGTTGTTTAAGACATTTTGTATAGAGATTTGTTTATGATAGGTTGGTTACAAGTTTTTTTTCTAACGTTTTCTTTACATTTTTTCTGTTATTTAGAATAAAAAGAATTTTTACAAAATATTTGAAAATAAAAACTAAAGTTAATATAATTTTTTTTAATAATTCGAACATCTATTCAAGAAAAAAATACCAAAAAAATATTATTATTTAGAATTAATTAATCATATTAGTTAGTTATTATATACAAATAAAATATTAATTCTTATTATTAAAGAAAAATAATAGTTTATATTATTAAAAAATCGGTAATTAAGTATTAATAAAAATTGAGAAAAATCTAAAGTTGTTTATGTTGTTGTCATAGAAACAGAATTTCGCGTGTCAGAGATACTGACATCACATATAAACAACGTGTGTTTGTGTGTGTGTGTGTGTGAATGTGTGTTTGTGTGGGTGTGTGTGTGTGTGTGTGTGTGTGTGTGTGTGTGTGTGTGTGTGTGTGTGTGTGTGTGTGTGTGTGTGTGTGTGTGTGTGTGTGTGTGTGTGTGTGTGTGTGCGTGTGTGTGTGTGTGTGTGTGGTTGGATGGATGGATTGGTTAATGGTGGCTGGATCAAACTCTGGAATTCCTCACTGATAAATATTTGACTGTGGACATTTTAAAGTATTTCTCCATTCAACATGATTAATACAAATAATTTAATTTTTGATAATAAATAAGTATTACTTGTTTTTAAAATATTAATAAATAGATTATATTATTCTATTTATACAATTATTATTGTTTATAAAGTTATAATATATTATTAATATTTATCTCATTATAATATTATTGTTTATATTATTTTTACTAATAATAATAATATTATTTATGTTATTATTTTATTATTCTGGCATGAAAGAGTAGTCGTCGTGCCGCGCAGGAAATTAAAAGGACACACTCGACCAATCAATAATAATGCAATATTTATTATTATAATATTTATAATATAATATCATAATTATTAATGAAATATTATAATTATATTTTTATTAATATATTAGTTTGATTTAAATGTTTATTATTATAATTATAAGCTAATTATAATACATATATTTTAAATCATTTTTATATAAATGACTATTATCACACTTGACTAGTAAATTAGTATTAAAGTAAGAATAATTAAAATAGAATAAAGTAATATTAATAACTAAATAATTATATTATCTGAATAATACTAATAATAATAGAAATATTATTAATATGAGTATTTTTATTATTTTATTATGAATATAGGATTTCTTCTTGGTCCCAATTCTTGGCACGGACCATTGTCATTACTGCTTAATAATTAATGATAATTACTGGGAAAAAAATGTATAATAATAATAATATTAATACTATCATATTATTAATATTATTTTTACTATTTTAATGTTTTTCATTATAAGATAATAATTATTTTTATTAGACTCTTTAGTGTAGAACAAGTGTAAATTTATATTTTAAATATTTTTTTATATTTGAATTATAATACAAAACAATAATTTAAAAATATTTATACAATTATTCCTATTATTATTGTTATTATTATATTATTCTTGTGTTTTTTCGCTAAACATTGTGATAAACCCATGATTGTGACGTATTCCAACCACGTCATCAGGAAATTGTCTTTGGACTGCTGACGACACTACTACTACTACTACTACTACTACTACTACTACTACTACTACCACCACCACTACTACTACTACTACTACTAAGACTACTACTACTACTACTACTACTACTACTACTACTACTACTACTACTACTACTACTACTACTACCACCACTACTACTACTACTACTAAGACTACTACTACTACTACTACTACTACTACTACTACTACTACTACTACTATTACTACTACTACTACTACTACTACTACTACTACTACTACTACTACTACTACTACTACTACTACTACTACTACTACTACTACTACTACTAGACAAATCCTTTTTTTTATATTTTATATTTTTAATAGCTGCTGAACCACACAAAAAAATCGGTATCACTATCATTATCATTGTATCATCATCATCATCATCATCGTTATCATCACAATCATCGTTATCATCATCATCATCGTTATCATCACCATCATCGTTATCATCACCATCATCGTTATCATCACCACCAACATGAACAGCAGATTCAGTTTTTTTGCTTTACCCTCACATTAATAAATATATAAGCGTGGAACCAATGCTTAAATGCTTAAATACATACATACATACATACATACATACATACATACATACATACATACATACATACATACATACATGCATACATACATACATACATACATACATACATACATACATACATACATACATACATACATACATACATACATACATACATACATACATACATACATACATACATACATACATACATACATACATACATACATACATATATACATACATATACCTAAAAATTAATAAATATATAAACACCTCTTTTTGTTTTACCAAACTTCTTATATATATATATTTCTCCTAAAAACATAAGTGTGATTATATGTGTAGAATACAGTAAGCCGGTATGTATGCAGTGATGTAATTGTCTTGGAAACTGAGAAGTCGTTTTATTTGAAATTATTTTTGTTTTTGTTATTTAAAACTATTTTTTATGTTTTTTTCAACTATTAGAGTTTTAAGACACCCATAATAATGGACAAAATGTGTTTTTAGAAAAACTATGAACGTGTTTGTATATGTCTCTGTATTCGTATGTCTCTATATTTGTATGTCTCTGTATTTGTATGTCTCTGTATTTGTATGTCTCTGTATTTGTATGTCTCTGTATTTGTATGTCTCTGTATTTGTATGTCTATGTATGCGTGTGTCGATGTATGTATGAGTTTTGATTTTGGTGTCTTAATGTATGTATGTAGATATTTGTATCTATGAATGTTTATGTATGTATAAATTTACACACCATCAAGACATATACACAAATATATAGTTGTATATATATTAACACACATACACAAATATATACTTATACATATATTAACACACATATACAAGTATATATATACACACACACACACACACACACACACACACACACACACACACACACACACACACACACACACACACACACACACACACACACACACACACGCATGTATAGATAGGTGTGCTTGGGTGATGCTGCTGAGATGCCAGTCGCTTCTCGGCAAGGTAGCTTTCGTTGCAATAGATAATAATAATAATATTAATAATAATAATAATAATATTCAAAATAATAGTTATAATAATTTTTTTTTTAATAAAAAAAATAGTTATAATAAAAATAAAAAAAAATAAAAATAATAGTTGTAATAATTATAATTTTGAAAAAATAGTTATTATTATTATAAGAATAAAAATAAGCATTTGTGTTATTGTAATAATAATAATTATTATTTTGATGATGAGGATGACTAATAAAATAAGAAAAAAGTTTTCCAGCTCTGGTTAGTGCACACGCATCAAAGTCGTGGAGAAAAGAAGAAAAAAAACAAAATATAAATTATTTAAAGAATATATCAATAAAAAGTATAGTATTAAAAAGAGATTATGAAATAAATAATTTGGAAAGAAAAAAATGAATAATAACAAATATTAAATATAAATATTAATATTATGGTAATATAATAATTATTATAATTATTATAATTATTAAATAATAATATGGTAATTATAATAGGAATTATAATAACAACTTAAATAATAATAATCATTATTATAATTATAAAATAATAATAGTAATGATAATAATAATAATCACAATAATAAGTTTCTTTCCAGTGCCGAGTCATAAGAGTGAGCTAGGAAAAGCAACAGCAGCAAGGTGATGATGATGATGATGATGAGGATGGAGATGATGATGATGATGAGAATAGGGATGATGGTAATGATGATGATGGAGATGATGAGAATGGAGATGATGATAATGGAGACGATGGTGATGATGATGATGATGGTAAAAATAATGATGATTATGTTTTTTTCACTCACCTTATTATTGTCAAAAATATTCTATTACCATCAAAATCATAATCATAGCCATTCAAAATATTACTATCATTATCATCATTACCATCAGCATCTTCATGATAATCATCATCACCATCATCACCTTCACAATAATCATCATCAGCATCATCATCATCCTAATCATAATCAGTATAGAATTACTGATAATTCCAGTGCGTTAGTCATTTCATGTGGTATGTCAAGTGTGTGTTTGTGTGTGTATCTGTGTGTGTGTGTGTGTGTGTGTGTATCTGTGTATGTGGGTGTGTATGTGTATGTGTGTGTGTGTGTGTGTGTGTATGTGTGTGTGTGTAGGTGTGCGTAGCTAAGATGAAAGAAAATAGATAAGATGATGGTAAGGATGAATAGTAGGGAGGTATGATGATGTTGATGCTAATAAATAGAATAATGATAAAGATGAAAATGATGATGATGATGATGATGATGATGATGATGATGATGATGATGATGATGATGATGGAGATGATGATGATTATGACGATGGTGATGATGATGATTAAAAAAATAATCAAGCTGTTGTTTTCCATTAGAGACGAGTTTGAGGTGATGTGAAAAATATAATAATAATAATAATAATAATAATAATAGGAATAATATCTATGTCATAGATTCTATGACTTCAAGAAAATGAGAAAAAAATATTTTGTTTTTTACTTTTTTTGATTTATTATTATATTATTTGTCCTCATCGTTTTTATTATAATCATTAAAACATTATATAACTATAGATATATAAAAAAAATTATTATAATAATAATACTTTATTTTATCTTTAAAAACGTTTTTATTCATCACGGCCAAAGCGTGAATCGTTTTCGATCCTTAACTTCAAAAAAAAAATAAAAACCCGTGAACTGCATTCATCCATTCATAAATGCATTCATCCATTCATTAATTAACCCATACATTCATTAATTAACCCATCCATTCATTAATTAACGTATCAATTCAATAATTAACCCATCAATTCCTTAATTAACCGATCAATTCATTACTTAACCCATCCATTCATTCATCCATGCATCCATCCATACATCCCACAACAAACACCTCACCTCCATTTTTCTGAGACTTCAAAATAAAATAAAAATAAAAACTCAAGCTGAAAAAAAAATTCTTAAATTTAAAATTTGTAATAAAAACAATTTTTTTTAAATTAATTTTTTCAATGACATACAAAAAGTTATATACAATTGTTTTGAATTCAACTTTAAGATTTTTTTTCTCTTTTATTACCTGTCTTGGACTGATACAGTTCTTATATACTAAACTTTGTATATGTGTGTGTTTGTATGTATGTATGTGTGTGTCTTCTAGGTGTGAGTGTTCTCAAGTGTGTGTGTGTGTATGTGTGTTCTTAGGTGTGTGTTAATATGTGTGTGGGTGTTTTAGTTGTGTGTGTATGTGTGGGTGTTTTAGTTGTGTGTGTATGTGTAGGTGTTTTAGTTGTGTGTGTGCTTGTATGTGTGTGTTCTAGGCGTGAGTGTGCTTAGGTGTGTGTTAGTATGTGGGGGGTTGTTCCTAGGTGTGTGTGTTTGTATGTATGTGTGTTCTTAGGTGTGTGTGTATTTGTTTATAAGTGTCTCATTATTGTATAGAAACAAAGATGTAGTGTTTATGAGTGTGTTTTATTGTATTTGTATAGATGTTGGTGTATGTTTTAATGTTTGTATGTTTGTACATGCAAAAACACACACACACACACAAAGACAAACACACACAAACCCACACAAACATACATAGACACACAAGCACACACACACAAACAGACACACACACACACACACACACACACTAATGCACACTCAGTCCTGGAACTACAGAAGTTTCACTGCTGCTGCTGCAAGTTTGTGCTCCATGACATAGAGGTGTGTGTGTGTGTGTACGTGTGCGTGTGTGTGTGTTTCTGTGTGTGTGTTTCTGTGTGTGTGTGTAAGCGTGTATGTGTGTGTGTGTGTATGTTTGTGTGTGTGTGTTTGTTTGTGGGTGTGTGTTTGTGTTTGTGTGTGTGTTTGTATGCGCGCGCGTGTGTGTGTGTGTGTGTGTGTGTTTGTGTGAAGTGTGTGTATGTGTGTATGTGTGAGTGTGCGTGTGTGTTCGTGTGCACAACGCACACGAACACACAAATGACTTACAGGAAAAGTTTTCTTTGTTAGGCTGGAAAGCTACTGAGGATGATGATGATGATGGTGATGATGATGATGATGATGATGGTGATGGTGATGATCAAGATGATTATGGTGATGATGGTGATGATGATGATGATCATGTTGATTTTTGTATAATCATCAAACTAAAAAAATGAATGAATGGATGGATGGATGGATGGTTGGATGGATGGATGGATGGATGGATGGATGGATGGATGGATGGATGGATGGATGGATGGATGGATGGATGGATGGATGGATGGGTGGATGGATGGATGGATGGATGGATGGATGGATGGATGGATGGATGGATGGATGGATGGATGAATGGATGGATGTATGGATGGATGGATGGATGAATGAATGGATGCTTCTGTGAGCAGCAGCTACGCTTGCAAGATAGAGACGCAAGGTTGATGATGATAAGAATCACAACAACAATAATAATAATAATAATTGTAATAATAATAATTATAATAATAATCACAATAATAATCGTAATCATAATCATAATGATTGAAGAATAAAAACAAAGTATTTTCAACAAATATGCTACAAATTTAAAATATAGAATAAAAAGACAAAAAGTTGCTAACAGTATCAAAAGTTTTTTTGAATAAAAAATAATTATTAAATCACGATATAAGTGAACCATTTTTTAAATTATCAATTTTTTTTTCAAAAAATATTTAGTTTTTTTGAAGAAAAAATCAATAAATAACAACAAATGTGAACATCAATTCATTGAGAGACGCAAAAAGTTTCAGCAGCGCAGCACGCTTGCAAGTTTATTTTTATTCGTGGTTTTTCTTTTTTGTGTGAAAAAATCGAAATGATTTGGAGTAGATATGATATTTATTATTTTAAGGAGCTAATTCAATAATTTTATTCATTTGATTTGCTTTTTGTGAATAAATTTTGTTTTTTTACAACATTTCTCCTTCCTATAAAAATTATACTTTAAAAAAAAACTGTTTGGGAGGAAAAGTTCACTGCTACCTGACTCAACACACAAACTTATTTTTAAATACTTTCTAAAAAGGCTTTATTCAAAATTCTCAAGTAAATCCAAAAACCAAGAAAACACCACAATTTGATTTCATAATCGAAAATAAATGAAATAAAATCATCAACAATTTGCTGTTCTAACTTCAGTTAAATGTCCCAACTTTGTCATTAGCTCTTATATTTATATTTTTCGAATAATTAATTAAATCCTTTTAAAATTAATAATTATTGTATTATTTTTCATATTATAAATTTGAATAATTAAAATAATTAATAATTAGATAAAAGAATTTAATATTAATATTCATTTTTATTCAAAATTCGTCTTTATTTTCAAGCCAGGAAATCTCCGAAGAGGAATGGTCCGCTTAGGCCCAGAGTCATGTGCTGGCAGGAAGGATGAAACATACATTAAATAATTATCATTAAATCATTAAAATTAAACACTCATTAGTGTAATTAAATACTAATTAGTAGAATTAAATACTAACCAGTATAATTGGATGCTAATTAGTGTAATTGGAACCTAATTAGTATAATTGGATACTAATTAGTATAATTGGATACTAATTAGTATAATTGGATACTAAGTAGTATAATTAAACACTGATTAGTATAATTAAATACTAAGTAGTATAATTAAATACTAAGTAGTATAATTAAATACTAATTAGTATAATTAAATACTAATAATTATAAATATAAATGAATAATATTTGTGGCAATAAATTTTTTTATTTTTCTTTTTGAATTGATAATTTTTTTTATTACAATTTAAATGTATAGAAATATAATTGAATTAAATATAAATTATAATTTCATTAATTATAATAATTTCATAATAATTGCAGAAAATATTATAATTTATAATATAATAATAAATAATATTATCACTAAATTCCCACCCCATCCTCAAATCTTGATTCTGTGACCGCTTTAACGACCATTGGCAGAACGTGGGTGTCGGAGGCTGTGGTGATGATGATGATGATGGTGATGGTGATGATTTGATGATGGTGATGATGATGATTTGATGATGGTGATGATGATGATGATGATGGTGATGATGATGATGATGATGGTGATGATGATGATGATGATGGTGATGATGATGATGATGATATCTTTCTCACCATGAATGTGATCCTGCAAGAAACCGCGCAGTTTCTATAGAAGAAAAAAATTGGAAAAAGATTTGAATAATTATGTTAATAAATATGTTTTTATTTCATTTTTTTATGATAATGGTGATGATAACGAAAATTATTATTATTATTTAATTTATTAATATTATTATCATTATTCTCTCACCTCAGCTGTCATATATCTAGGAAATCCAACCTCGGCTTCTTTTTCAATCCTGGCGATTAAATAGAAATTATTAAAATAAATAGTAAATAATAAAAGTATCATCAACATCAACATCATCATCATCATCATCATCATCATCATCATCATCATCATCATCATCATCATCATCATCATCATCATCATCATCATCATCATCATCATCATCATCAACATCATCATCATCATCATCATCATCATCATCATCATCATCATCATCATCATCATCATCATCATCATCATCATCATCATCATCATCATCATCATCATCATCATCATCACCTCAACTTCTGAATATCTCTAGCCATCTTTCCACCTCTGTACATGCCTAAGATTTTCACTGACATCGTCTTAAATATGGGAAAATAATTAACTTTAAAAAAATAAAATGAAATAAAATAAAATGAAATAGTAAATTTTTATATTAAATATAGTACTTGTCGTCACCAACTTTCCGAAATATATATCTCAACTACAACCATCTCTCATCTCTTAAAAAAATACCACCCCCCTACAAAACCTTTCCCCAATCCCATCCTGAAACCCTCTACCCCTCTATCTCATTCCAAAACCCCCTTCTCCCTCCCATCCCATCCAAAAACCCTTTACCCACATCCCATCCCAAAGCTACCCCTTCTTCAATCCAATCCCAAGACCCTATACACCCCATCCTAACCCAAAACCCTCCACCCTCAATCCCATTCCAAAACCCTCTACTCCCCATCCCATCCCAAAACTCTTCCCCCATCCCATTCCAAACCCCCCCTCTTCTCAATCCCATCCCAAAACCCCTCTCCTCCTCAGCCCATCCCAACTCACATATTTCGCGGTCTTTCCACCATACCTCACTCCAAATCTAAACTCCTCCACCACTCCTCCCTCGATATATTTGTAATATTTCATCCCTTCATCCAATGGTTCCATCCAGAACTCGAGGGTTACGTCATCGGGTAGGGTGGCTGGATCCTGGTTGGGATGGGATTGGTTTGGGATGGTTGTGTAGGATGGTTGGGGGGTTGGGATGGGATTGGTTTGGGATGGAGTTACGTGGGATGATTGGATCGGGTTGGGATGGGTTTGAGAAGGATGGGAAAGGCTTAAAGATGACTTGGATAAACATGCTTGAAATGGATATGGATGGATGGGATGAAGATGGGTGGTTAGAAATTATTGGGTGGGTTACGTGGGATTGGGATGGGGGTTGGTTGGATGGATTGGGATTGGAGTTGGATGGGATAATTGAATAGATAGAAATAGGGTTTGGCTGGGGTTGGATTAGGTAGGTTTGTGTGGATGGGTTGGTTAGTTGTGTATTGGGATAGATGGAGGAGATGGGGTTGGGAATGGATGGGATGTGGTTATGGATTGATGGATGGGATGTGGTTATGGATTGATGGATGGGATGTGGTTATGGATTGATGGATGGGATGTGGTTGGAAATGAATGAATAGGATGTGGTTTAGGATGGATGGATGGGATGTGGTTGGGAATAGATGAATGGGATGTGGTTGGATGGAATGGGATTGGCTTGTATTAGTTAAGACGGCAAAAGATGAAATGGGATGAGTTTATCTTACAAAATAAAGAAAAGATACAATAATAAATTATGAAAATAAATAACAAGAACCACATACAATTGGCGGGGATGAGCTCACATACTGGTTGTACAGCATCGACAAAAAGACCAACTGTTTGGAATAAAAAATTAATGATTATACCATCTATAAGACGCACCCATGTATAAGACGCACCCATGTATAAGACGTACCCATGTATAAGACGCACCCATGTATTAGACGCACCCATGTATAAGACGCACCCATGTATAAGACGTACCCATGTATAAGACGCACCCACGTATAAGACGCACCCATCTATAAGACGCACCCATGTATAAGACGCACCCATGTATAAGACGCACCCATGTATAAGACGCACCCATGTATGGGACGCGGAAAAAAATAAGCAAAAAGAATTAAATGAAAGTTTGGAGAAAAAAAATGTGGGTTTCAAAAAATGCGTATTATGAATTCGTTACATACTTTATATATAATTTTTTCTATAATTTCCAATATTTGTAAAAATAACTTTTAACCCTTTATCCATTAATTTTTTTAAATTCCCCATACCTTCCCTTCCCTCCCAATCTCACCGTAAACTTATCCAACTTTATGTAGCTCATTTTCTTTTTAATCATCAGCACATCCACGGCGCTGTTGAACAACTCATCAGAAACTGTGAAACGAACGAAAGTCTGCGAGCTTCTGGCTTCTTCTTCTTCATCACTCACTGTGGGTTGGGATGGGATGGGATGGTTTGGGTTGGGATGGGATGGAAGGGTTTGGGGTGGAATGGGATGGGTTGGGATAGATTGTGTTGGGTTTGGGATGGATTGGTTGGGATGGGATGGGTTAGGATGGGATGAGATGGAATGGTTTGGGATAGATTGTGTTGGGTTTGGGATGGGTTGGTTTGGAATGAGATGGATTGGTTAGGATCGAGACAGTTGGGATTGGATGAGAGGGACTGGGACGGGATAAGATGGTAGTGGGAAGAGGCGGTGATACCTTCAGCTCTCAGGGCAGTTGTGTTTTCCGTTGATTCTGTGTCGTACAGCTCAATTACCTGTAAAAGACAACGAAGAAAATCATATTAGACAAAGAGATCATAACCCCAACAGATATCTAAACCCCCTACCCAAACTATACTTCATCCTCAGCCCTTGCCCCATCCACTTTTCCAAGCTTCTCAATTTATAATCTACCCTTTCACCCCCTCCCCCAAAAACCCACTCCCCCAACCCCCTCGCCACTCTTTTTTCCAAAACTAGCATATCACCAAACTTCCCAAACCCCATCCCATTTCCTAAACCTCTTTTTCCCCTTCCCCCAAACCCCACCCCACTCCACCCCAACCCCCTCCCCACCCCCAACCCCACCCCACTCCACCCCCAACCCCTCCCCACCCCGACTAAACCCACCTGTCGATAGGTCTCCCCCTCCAACTTGATCTCTTCATCGAACTGGTACGGCTTTAACATCCTCAACAAGCGCTCCATTGTGCTGTAAACTTTCTTCTCTGTGTACAAACCTTCAGTGTCGTGGACGAATTTGCCCTGTGGAGGAGGGAAGGGGGAGAAAGGGGGGAAGGGGGGGGGCAGGGGTAAAACTTAACTTTTTTTAGGAGATTAGAGAAACTAAATGATAAGTGGAAAGAGGATAGGATTAATATAATTGAAATAGATTTTAAATAAAAATAGGTTTAAGGTTTGTATGCCTAGTTTTGGTGAAGAAGAAAGAATAAAATAAAAAATAAAATAAAAATAAATGAAGAAATTTTTGCTTACCACAAAATCCAATTCGATACCATCGGTGACCTTGGGATGTTCGGTAAGTCTGTAGTCGAATACTACATCTTCAGCAAAAGACAAGACGTCTGTAGTAGTAGTAGTAGTAGTTGTAGAAGTAGTAGTAGTAGTTGTAGTAGTAGTAGTAGTAGTAGTAGTAGTAGTAGTAGTAGTAGTAGTAGTAGTAGTAGTAGTAGTATTAGTAGTAGTAGTAGTAGTAGTAGTAGTAGTAGTAGTAGTAGAAGTAGTAGTAGTAGTGGTAGTAGTAGTGGTAGTAGTAGCAGTAGTAGTAGTAGTAGTAGAAGTAGTAGTAGAAGTAGTAGTAGTAGTGGTAGTAGTAGTAGCAGTAGTAGTAGTAGTAGTAGTAGTAGTAGTAGTAGTAGTAGTAGTAGTAGTAGTAGTGGTAGTAGTAGTAGTAGTAGTAGTAGTATTAGTACTAGTAGTAGTAGTAGTAGTAGTAGTAGTAGTAGTATTAGTAGTAGTAGTAGTAGTAGTAGTAGTAGTAGTAGTAGAAGTAGTAGTAGTAGTGGTAGTAGTAGTAGTAGTAGTAGTAGTAGTAGTAGTAGTAGTAGTAGTAGTAGTAGTAGTAGTAGTAGTAGTAGTAGTAGTAGTAGTAGTATTAGTAGTAGTAGTAGTAGTAGTAGTAGTAGAAGTAGTAGTAGTAGTGGTAGTAGTAGTGGTAGTAGTAGCAGTAGTAGTAGTAGAAGTAGTAGTAGAAGTAGTAGTAGTAGTAGTAGTAGTAGTAGTAGTAGTAGTAGTAGTAGTAGTAGTAGTAGTAGTAGTAGTAGTAGTAGTAGTAGTAGTAGTAGTAGTAGTAGTAGTAGTAGTAGTAGTAGTAGTAGTAGTAGTAGTAGTAGTAGTATTACGTGGGTATTTATCTGTCATAGCCTTGAATGCCTGAACAATGGCACGGACATAACCTTCCAGCATCTGAAAAATGTGTCATTCATCCATTCATCCATCCATCCATTCATCCATCCATTCATCTAACCATCCATTCATCTAACCATCCATCCATCCATCTATGCATCCATGAATCCATCCATCCATCTATCTATTCAT
Organism: Piscicola geometra; assembly: GCA_943735955.1. Classification (NCBI taxonomy): domain Eukaryota; kingdom Metazoa; phylum Annelida; class Clitellata; order Hirudinida; family Piscicolidae; genus Piscicola; species Piscicola geometra. The sequence goes on along the minus strand of OX030971.1, from coordinate 1,457,838 downwards.
ACAAAATTTACCCTTTGCTGTATTTTTGCCTTTTCTTCATCATCAACAATTTTTCTAAAAATAAAAAAATAGTTTTTAAATAAAAAAAAACCTTATTTTATTAAATACATAAAAATAAAGTATTAAACAAATATTTGGAAAGATCTTTTTCAAATAAATAATGCTATCAATAGTATCAAAAAAACACTCACACTCCGTCTTTGATAATAGTCGCAATACTGCCATCAACCACCCCTGCAACCCTAGCCAGTCTCATTTGACCATTGTATTGTCCTGATGATGATGATGGCGATGATGATGATGGTGATGATGATGATGGCGATGATGATGATGGCGATGATGATGATGGCGATGATGATGAGGATGATAATGGTGATGATGATGATGATGATGGTGATGATGGTGGTGGTGGTGGTTTTGATGATAAGGGGGATGATGATAATGATGATGGCGATGATGATGATGATGATGACGATGATGATAATGATGTTGATGATAAATGGCGGTGTTGATGATGATACTTACCAACAAAGATTTGGATAACGTAACTAACATTACTGTTCAAAATCACGAATCTGGAAAATTAATTAAATCAATAATAACAATAATAAGTTATATATTAAAAAACGATAAAAAAGATAATAATAATAATCCTAATAAAAATATGTGTTTATTACTTATTATTAGTAAATAGAAAATAATTGAAATAATTATAATGTTATAGGCAATTGAATTTATTTTAACATATCAGTAAATTTAATATATTAATTTAATATTGTAATTAATTTATTAAAAATTTAATCATTAATTTAATATAATTAAATAATTAATAATTTTTTTATTTACTCGTGATCGCCTGTAGAGTTGACTATGTAGGATAAATCCTTGACTCCAATCTGCAACCCTCCTGATGATGATGATGATGATGATGACGATGATGATGATGACGATGATGATGATGACGATGATGATGATGATGATGATGATGATGATGATGATGATGATGATGATGATAATGGTGATAAGGATCATAATCATCACATCTATGAGTAAATTATCATTAATGGTACAACTAATATTATTTAAATTAAATCTTAATAAAGTAATTAATATTCATAAATGATAATAAGTAAATAAATAAAATTAACATTCATGATTTATTAATTATAGGTTAATTATGTTTCGAAGTATTTACCTATTTTTTCTCCCATCAAAAACTCCTTGTCTTCCCACACCGCCTTAGTGTGACCATGACTGTCACTGAGGAGAGGTATATATGAATATGTAACTCGGTTTATGAATATATGAATATCCAATTCGGTTTATGATTATATGAATATCTAAGTCGGTTTTTGAATATATGAATATGTAAGTCGGTTTTTGAATAAATGAATATGTAATTCGGTGGATGAATTTTTGAATATGTAATTAATTAGATGAATATATGAATATCTAATTGAGTGGACGAATGGATGTATGAACAAAGTAATGAAATATAAATATTGATTTCTTGAAAAAACATTCAATTTAATGACGAATAATCTTCAGTTGATCTAGATAATTTTTAATAGATATAAATGAAACCAATTAAATTAATTAAAACTTAATAAAATAATAAAATATTAAATTAATTCCTTAAAATATAATTAATTACCTTTCTTCCTTTTCAACGTCGACGTAGTCAGCATAAGACTGGGGTTCCCTGTGAGAAAAAAAAGTTTTTTTTATTTCTCGCTATTTAATTAAATATCAAGATATTTAATTAAATATCAAGATAATTTCCAGGCTTTTTTTAATTACTCATTCTTTTAATAAATATAAAACAGTAATTTAATATTTAATATTTAAATAAATATTTTTGAAAACTCGCAATGACCTGTCATTAGGAATTGGCAACAACTCCACCTCATCGTGACCAAGTACATGGAAAATAGCGCTGGAAATAATATTTTGAAAATATTTAAAACGATGATTAAATAGGGCTATTGATTAAATAAATTAATAACAGTAATGAATATAAATCATAATAACATAATTAAATTTTAAAAATTATAGTATGATTATAATACTTCTTACGAGTAGGTTGGTCTTGATGATATATCCTTTGTCACCTCTGGTAGTCTTTGTCCTACTGTGGTTATGATAGTAGTTGTTGTAGTAGTAGTTGTAGTATTATTATTATAATTATTTATATTATTATTATTATTATTAGTAGTAGAAGTAGTAGTAGTAGTAGTGGTAGTAGTAGTAGTAGTAGTAGTAGTAGTAGTAGTAGTAGTAGTAGTAGTAGTAGTAGTAGTAGTAGTAGTAGTAATAGTAGTAGTAGTAGTAGTAGTTGTAGTAGTAGTAGTAGTAGTAGTAGTAGTAGTGGTAGTAGTAGTAGTAGTATTAGTAGTAGTAGTAGTAGTACTAGTACTAACAGTACTTCAAAGCATGGGGTGTGAGTTGAATTTTGATGCCAGGGTCGGTAGGGAGTGGGGGGGTGGGGATGCATTGAAAGATGGGAAGGAGTGCCATCAGGCACAACATGATAGGGGTTGAATTCATCCCTGGATGGATGGATGGATGGATGGATGCATGGATGGATGGATGGATGCATGGATGAATGCATGGATGGATGCATGAATGCATGAATGGATGAAATTACATAAAACTTTTAAATCATTATTATAAAGGCTGAAAACTTGCAATTAAAAAATGATTAGAAAGTAAATAATATATTAAATAGCTAAACTAATATAATATTCAAAGAAAACAATTATTTTCATGAGACTCATATATTAAAACTAAAGAATAAAATAAATAAATAAATTTTAAAAAATCATCATTAAATATTGTTTGACATTTTAAAATTTGAAATTACATTAAAAATGATAACTTACTGCTTGTTTTTGAAAGTCAACTAGTTTCAACCGCAATTCTCCTTATATAGAAGAATTGATGATGATGATGATGATGATGATGATGATGGTGATGATGATGATGATGATGGTGGTGAGGATGATGGTGGTGGTGATGATGGTGGTGACGATGATGGTTGTGGGAATGATGGTGGAGATGATGATGGTGGTGATGATGATGGTGGTGATGATGGTGGTGATGATGATGGTGCTGATGATGATGGTGGTGAGGATGGTGATGATGATGAAGATGATGATGATGATGATGATGATGATAATGATGCTGATGATGATGATGGTGGTGGTGATGAAATTCGTTTTTGTTTTAATAATACATTTTATAGTCTATAAATAATAAATAGAATAAAAACACAATTATCATTATTTAAAACTTTGATTCATACTTGGATTCAAATCCTACATCTTAATAATATGAGCTTTGTATTTTACCCTTAGACCTTAATTTTTGTTACACTTTCAAACTTTGTTTTTTTATTTTTGAAAAATCATACATTTATAGACACAAAAAGCTTTCAAAATATAAATTTATAAAATGAAACACTTAAAATAAAAATAAAAATGAAAAAACTGTAAAAATTTTGAGTTCGTTTTAGAATAATTCTAGATAGAAAGTTATCAATCCTAGAGCCCTATAACTTAAAACAATATGTTCTGATGTGTTCGGTATCATTGAAAACCTAGCGAATGGTTTTAAATTTTACGGGAAAATACTACTACTACTACTTCTACTACTAATACCTATACTACTACTACTACTTCTACTTCTACTACTAATACCTATACTACTACTACTACTTCTACTTCTACTACTAATACCTATACTACTACTACTACTACTACAACTACTACTACTCCTTCTACTACTAATACCTATACTACTACTACTACTTCTACTTCTACTACTAATACCTATACTACTACTACTACTACTACAACTACTATTACTTCTTCTACTACTAATACCTATACTACTACTACTACTACAACTACTACTACTTCTTTTACTACTAATACCTATACTACTAACTACTACTACTCCTTCTACTACTAATACCTATACTACTACTACTACTTCTACTATTAATACCTATACTACTACTACTACTACAACTACTACTACTTCTTCTACTACTAATACCTATACTACTACTACTACTACTACTACTACTACTACTTCTACTACTAATACCTATACTACTACTACTACTTCTACTTCTACTACTAATACCTATACTACTACTACTACTACTACAACTACTATTACTAATACCTATACTACTACTACTACTACTACAACTACTACTACTTCTTCTACTACTAATACCTATACTACTACTACTACTTCTACTTCTACTACTAATACCTATACTACTACTACTACTACAACTACTACTACTTCTTCTACTACTAATACCTATACTACTACTACTACTTCTACTATTAATACCTATACTACTACTTCTTCTACTACTAATACCTATACTACTACTACTACTACTACTACTACTACTACTACTTCTACTACTAATACCTATACTACTACTACTACTTCTACTTCTACTACTAATACCTATACTACTACTACTACTACTACAACTACTACTACTTCTTCTACTACTAATACCTATACTACTACTACTACTACTACAACTACTACTACTTCTTCTACTACTAATACCTATACTACTACTACTACTTCTACTTCTACTACTAATACCTATACTACTACTACTACTACTACTACAACTACTACTACTTCTTCTACTACTAATACCTATACTACTACTACTACTTCTACTATTAATACCTATACTACTACTACTACTACAACTACTACTACTTCTTCTACTACTAATACTTATACTACTACTACTACTACCACTACTACTACTACTACTACTACTACTACTACTACTACTACTACTACTACTACTACTACTACTACTACTACTACTACTACTACTACTACTACTACTACTACTACTACTACTACTACTACTACTACTACTACTACTACTACTACTACTACTACTACTACTACTACTACTACTACTACTACTACTACTACTACTACTACTACTACTACTACTACTACTACTACTACTACTACTACTACTACTACTACTACTACTACTACTACTACTACTACTACTACTACTACTACTACTACTACTACTACTACTACTACTACTACTACTACTACTACTACTACTACTACTACTACTACTACTACTACTACTACTACTACTACTACTACTACTACTACTACTACTACTACTACTACTACTACTACTACTACTACTACTACTACTACTACTACTACTACTACTACTACTACTACTACTACTACTACTACTACTACTACTACTACTACTACTACTACTACTACTACTACTACTACTACTACTACTACTACTACTACTACTACTACTACTACTACTACTACTACTACTACTACTACTACTACTACTACTACTACTACTACTACTACTACTACTACTACTACTACTACTACTACTACTACTACTACTACTACTACTACTACTACTACTACTACTACTACTACTACTACTACTACTACTACTACTACTACTACTACTACTACTACTACTACTACTACTACTACTACTACTACTACTACTACTACTACTACTACTACTACTACTACTACTACTACTACTACTACTACTACTACTACTACTACTACTACTACTACTACTACTACTACTACTACTACTACTACTACTACTACTACTACTACTACTACTACTACTACTACTACTACTACTACTACTACTACTACTACTACTACTACTACTACTACTACTACTACTACTACTACTACTACTACTACTACTACTACTACTACTACTACTACTACTACTACTACTACTACTACTACTACTACTACTACTACTACTACTACCCTCAATTACACCACATCCTTTATTCTGTATCCGCTTTCTATTCTATGACGATTATCAAGAAAAGTATGCGTCATAGAAACACTAAAAAACAAAAACAAACAAAATATTTTAAACAATTTTCGATAATTTAATTATTTTTAATAAAAAACAAATAAACTATATAATTAATTTATATTTTATTTGTCGCAGTTTCTTTGAATACGGAAATTGACCTAATTGCAGTTTCAATGTTGTGTTTTCAATGTCGAATTAGTTTATCCTTTTAAAATAATTAATTTATTTAGCGTTTTTTATTTTGTTTTTTAGAATTATTTTTTCCTTCTTTCTGGATTAGTATTTTACCTAATTTAAATTAATCCAAAGATATTAAATTTTATAATCACATTTATAATGTTTTTTAAATCATCTTCACAGTGATTATCATTTGTTGAACCATTTATCAATAGCATTATTGATACAAAAATTGTATCATTGATACAAACATTTGTATTATTGATACAAACATTTGTATTATTGATACAAAAATTGTATTATTGATACAAACAATGTATTATTGATACAAAAATTGTATTATTGATAAAAAAATTGTATTATTGATACAAACATTGTATTATTGATAAAAACATTGTATTATTGATACAAACATTGTATTATTGATAAAAACATTGTATTATTGATACAAACATTGTATTATTGATACAAACATTGTATTACTTTCTCATTTCCTGACCATTCATTCTTATGTGTTATCTGGTTTTTAAATGCTAATGGCTTGTAATTATACTAAAAACAGTAGAAACCCATGGATTTAGATGAATATTTTTTTTTTCATTATTCTTGTAAAATTATATTTTTTTTGAATTTTTATCATTCTCTTTATTAAATTATTATTCTAATTGATTTGTATCTTATTATTATTCTTGTTTTTCCTGTTCACTCATTATCCAATTACCAATGTAATTGGTGTCTTATAAGTGAAGGAGTTGAAGACATAAATATTTTTTTTGAATTCATTAATGAAAACATCGAGAGTTTTGATAAAAGTTTATTACAAAACTTTATTAAATAAAGTATTTTTGAGTTGAATTGACTAAAATCTCATTAGTTTTGGGTTAAATTGATTTTGCTTAATTAGAATTGATAGTTTATTAGGTTAATTAATTGAAAAAAATGTATTTCGATAAGCAGTTTTGTATAAGTTTCCTGCTCCTTTTGTCATTCAAAATTTCAATTTCTGAAGGAAGAGGTTTAAAATACTGTGCTAAAAAATAATTATAAAATAAATAAATATGAAAAAAAAAATTTGATGAATAAAATAAGTGACAATGATAATAATCATTATTTTTAAACAATAAAATCGATATAAAATAATAATAATTATTATTATATTCTAATAATTAGTTTGTCATGGAACGAAGACTGGCTTTACAAAAGAGGGTAACAGCGAGCGCTATGAAGTGGGCTATAATTAATTATAATTATAATAATTATAATAATTATAATAATTATTATTATTTTTCTTATAATTATACTTGTAATTACTATTATTATTATACCTATACTTGTAATTATTATTATTATTATACTTTTAATCATTATTATTAATAAATATACTTATAATAATTGTTGTTGTAAGTTTACTTATAATTATAATATTTTATATTAATTTTTAAAACAAAATAATGAAAATTAGAACTATCCAACCCACTCCTATCCAATTCACTCCCATCCAATCCACCCCCATCCAATCCACCCCCATCCAATCCACTCCCATCCAATCCACCCCCATCCAATCCACCCCCATCCAATCCACCCCCATCCAATCCACCCCCATCCAATCCACCCCTATCCAATCCACCCCATCCAATCCACCCCCATCCAATCCACCCCCATCCAATCCACCCCTATCCAATCCACCCCCATCCAATCCACCCCCATCCAATCCACCCCCATCCAATCCACCCCCATCCAATCCACCCCCATCCAATCCACCCCCATCCAATCCACCCCCATCCAATCCACCCCCATCCAATCCACCCCATCCAATCCACCCCCATCCAATCCACCCCCATCCAATTCACCCCCATCCAATCCACTCCCATCTAATCCACCCCTATCCAATCCACCCCCATCCAATCCACCCCATCCAATCCACCCCCATCCAATCCACCCCCATCCAATTCACCCCCATCCAATCCACCCCCATCCAATCCACCCCCATCCAATCCACCCCCATCCAATCCACCCCCATCCAATCCACCCCCATCCAATCCACCCCATCCAATCCACCCCCATCCAATCCACCCCCATCCAATTCACCCCCATCCAATCCACCCCCATCCAATCACCCCTATCCAATCCACCCCCATCCAATCCACCCCCATCCAACCCACCCCCATCCAATCCACCCCCATCCAATCCACTCCCATCCAATCCACCCCCATCCAACCCACCCCCATCCAATCCACCCCCATCCAATCCACCCCCATCCAATCCACCCCCATCCAATCCACCCCCATCCAATCCACTCCCATCCAATCCACCTCCATCCAATCCACCCCCATCCAATCCACCCCCATCCAATCACCCCTATCTAATCCACCCCCATCCAATCCACCCCCATCCAATCCACCCCCATCCAATCCACCCCCATCCAATCCACCCCCATCCAATCCACCCCCATCCAATCCACCCCCATCCAATCACCCCTATCTAATCCACCCCCATCCAATCCACCCCCATCCAATCCACCCCCATCCAATCCACCCCCATCCAATCACCCCTATCCAATCCACCCCCATCCAATCCACCCCCATCCAATCCACCCCCATCCAATCCACCCCCATCCAATCCACCCCCATCTAATCCACCCCCATCCAATCCACCCCCATCCAATCCACCCCCATCCAATCCACCCCCATCCAATCCACCCCCATCCAATCCACCCCCATCCAATCCACCCCCATCCAATCCACCCCCATCCAATCCACCCCCATCCAATCCACCCCCATCCAATCCACCCCCATCCAATCCACCCCCATCCAATCCACCCCCATCCAATCCACCCCCATCCAATCCACCCCCATCCAATCCACCCCCATCCAATCCACCCCCATCCAATTCACCCCCATCCAATCCACCCCCATCCAATCCACCCCCATCCAATCCACCCCAATCCAATTCACCTCCACCCAATCCACCCCCATCTCTCTAATCTCTACCCAATGCACGCTATTCAAACCATCCACTTCGCCACAGTTCATTCATATTCACATCTTATTCAACCACCCCAATTCATCAAAAAGCAAATTCATTCAACTCATCCCATTCAATCCACCCTCTATCTTATCCACCCCTATCCAATTCACACCCCCATCTAACCTCTCCACATCCAACCTCCTTTTGTCAAATCAATTTTATCCAACCCATCTCATTTTTTCCATCTTTAAACAAAACAATCCCATCCCTCACACCCACTCCCATCCAACCTACCCCCAATCCAAACCACCTTCACTCCAACCATCCCCCAGTCTAACCCACCCCAATTCAACCCACCCCCAATCCAACCCCATCCAACCCACCCCCAATCCAACCCACCCCCATCCAACCACCCCCATCCAACCACCCCCATTCAACCCACACCCATCCAACCCACCCCCATCCCACCCATCCCAAAGTTCTACAGGAAGATGTACAAAGGATGTAAAGTCGTTACGACCAACCTAGAACTTGTTCATCTAGAGGGAAATGGGGTGTTGGACTTTCTGGATGACATTGAGGAGGTGGTTGTTTTTTGTGGTTTTTGGGAAGTTTTTTTTTGGGTTTTTGGAAAAGTTTTTTTGTGGTGTTTGGGAAGTTTTTTTGTGGGTTTTCAAGTGTTTTGTTTTGTGGTTTCAGATTGTTTTTTAGAGATTTTTTTCTTGTCTTTTTGTGTGGTTTTGAGGTGGTTTTAAGATAGTTGTCTAGTGGTATTTTGGTTGTTTTTCAGTTTTTTGCTAATTTTTGAAATTTTTTGTGTGGTTTAAATCCTAATGAATAAAAAAATCATCCGAGTTTAAATAATTATCATCGCCATCATCATCATCATCATCATAACCATCATAACCATCATCATCATTATCATTATCATCATCATCATCATCATCATCATCATCATCATCATCATCATCATCATCATCATCATCATCATCATCATCATCATCATCATCATCATCATCATCATC
>OX030971.1:1432767-1437767 GCA_943735955.1 Piscicola geometra | reverse complement strand
CATCCATCCATCCATCCATCCATCCATCCATCCATCCATCCATTCATCCATTCATCCATCCATCCATCCATCCATCCATCCATCCATCCATCCATCCATCCATCCATCCATCCATTCATTTAGGATCATGTTCCGAGTGCAATAAGGTATGCAAGAATGGTTGTTCGGGACCAGCGGTCGTGCAAGGAAGTGGTGGTTGTCATAGTTGTCATCTCTGGTTGCATGAGACAGGTGGGTGGGGGGGTTGTGGGAGGGAGGGGGGTTGTGGGAGGTGGGTGGGGTTGTGGGAGGAGGTGGGTGGGGGGGTTGTGGGAGGTGGAGAGGGGGTTGTGGGAGGGAGAGAGTTATCATAGTTGTCAACTCTGGTTGCATGAGACAGGTGGGTGGGGGGGTTGTGGGAGGGAGGGGGTTGTGGGAGAGGGTGGGGGGTGAATGGGAGGGAGGGGGGGGGTTGTGGGAGGCAGAGGGAGGGGGGTTTGGGTGGGGGGAAGAAGGGTTTTGGGGGTGGTTCGATGGGTTTGAGGTGGTTTTTTTCTGGGGGTTGAGAAGTTTTTGTGAGAGTTTTAATTTAAATTATTGTAACAATCATAATAATATTAATTAATATTATTATTATTATTTTAAATTACTATTATTATTAATTTATTATTATTTTATTATTATTATTATTATTATTATCACCCCCCAGGAGAATGCATAGGTCATGATGATGATAGATGCATGGAGCGGCATTACAAGATGCATGCGAACAAGACCGTCTTGGACAGGGAAGGGAAGTTTGTGAATGAATTGATGGTGGGTGGGTGGGTGGTTTGGAGGGGGGTGGTTTGGAGGGGGGTGGTTTGGAGGGGGGTGGTTTGGAGGGGGGTGGTTTGGATGGGGGTGGTTTGGAGGGGGGTGGTTTGGAGAGGGGTGGTTTGGAGTGGGTGGTTTGGAGGGGGGTGGTTTGGAGAGGGGTGGTTTGGAGGGGGGGGGGGGAGGGTTTGAGAGGAGCTGAATAGTTCAAGGGGGGAGGGTAGATGGTTTGGTTATAACTGTTTTAAATCATTTGCTTTTTTTACATTATTTTACAACTTTTAATTTTCTCACATTTTCCCCCAATTTGTCTACTTTTCACCCTTTTTTTCCAAATTCCCACCCTTTTTTCTATACATTCCACCCTTATTTCCAGCAAATCCCACCCTTATTTTTATCACTTCAGCACATTTGCAAACCATGCCACGCGCTTTGTGAGTCGTGCAGTGGGGGTGGGACCACTCCGGACGTTTGTGTGTGCAAGTACATGCAGTATCAAGGTGTGTTGGGGGGGGTGGGATGAAAGAAGGAAGAGGGGGAGGAGGGGGGGGTGGGGAGGAGAGGGGGAGGAGAGGGGCGGTGGGGTGAAAGAAGGAAGAGGGGGAGGAGAGGGGGGGGGTGGGGTAAAAGAGGGAAGAGGGGGAAGAGAGGGGTAAAGAGAAGGGGGGATGGGTGAATGAATATGACGATGCACCTTAACCACTTTTGAAACCCAGAAACCACTCCCCATTATTGCATCCAAACTACTTTCCAAACTCTCTCCTCTTCCACGAACCAACCAAACAACAAACATCCCCCATTATAAAAATAAATAAATAAATAATAATAAAAACATTTCCCACATTCCCGACAATCAGGATCTTGCGTGACCGACTGTCCGCCTAAGCACTTCACAGATGCTTTGAACAGGTTTATTCTTATTATTTATTTATTTATTATTATTATTATTATCATCAGCATCATCATCTCCATCGTCATCATCATCATCATCGTCGTCATCACCATCCCCATCATCATCACCACCATCATCATCATCATCATCATCATCACCACCACCACCACCATCATCATCATCACCACCACCACCACCACCACCACCATCATCATCATCATCATCATCATCATCATCATCATCATCACCACCACCATCATCATCACCACCACCATCACCATCATCACGACCATCATCATCATCATCACCACCATCATCATCATCATCACCAGGTGTATGCCATGTCACGAGGAGTGTGAGAGGTGTTATGGAGTTCACGAATTTCAGTGCTTCAAATGCGAGTTCGTGCTTTGTATATTTGTTTGTATGCGTATATTGTATATATGTATATATGTATGTATGCGTATGCAATTATTTATGCAAGTATTTATGCAATTATTTATACAATGATATTTTTATATTTTAGACATATACAATTTATGTATTTTGTAAACAATAAATTTTGTTATTGTTCATACAATTATATACTAGTATTCATGAGTTCCAGTGCCACAAATACGTACATTTGTATGTATGTATACATTGTATTTGTATATATACAATTATTTATGCAATTGTATAGTATATTTTGTATATATGAAATTTTTTATGCAATTGTATTGTATTATATGTATACATTTATTTATGAAATTAAATAAAATTATTCATACAATTTATATAGAATTTTATATACAATTATATATAAAATTGTACATTAGACTATATTGTATATATTATTATTTATTATTTACATAGAAATTATTATTTATTTATTGATTTATTTGTTTATTTATTTATTTTGTTGTTAATTCTATTATTAGTGTGTCTTCTTAGTTATATTGTTAATATTTGTATATTGATAATAATAATAAAAATAAAAATATAAATAGTTATAACAATAACAATATCAATAGTAATAATAATTATAATAATTATATTAATGAGAAAATAATAATAATAATAGTTTAATTTAATTTTTTGTTTCAACAACCATATTAATCATATAAATATTTTTTATTTATTTAAAACATTAAAAATAATTTTGAAATTGAATGTGTTTATGTGAGAAAACACGGACTTTAAGGCAGACGAAGTAGGACAAAACGGCTTTAAGTGCCTACTAATCCACAGTTAATTGGTTGAATCCTGGTCATTACCATTATCAACCTTATTTTATTATTTTAAATATATTATTATTATTATTATTATGGTTATTATTATTATTATTATGATTATTATTATTAATATTATGATTATGATTATTAATATTATTATTGTTTTTATTATTATGGTGACGATGATGATGATTATGATGATTATTATTTATTTTCTTCCAGAAACGCCCGACTCTATCATTCGGACATGGTGAACATGACGTATGGTGATGATAACGATGCTGGTGGTGATGATGATGATGACGTAATCTCCTTTCCAAGAAGTAGCAGAGCAAGAGATGATAATAGTGGGGATGATGAGGATAAGGAGAGTGTTAATAATAATAAAAATGATGATAATGATGATAATGATAATAATAATAATAATAATATAAATACAAATAATATAAAAAAGATATATAAAAGGTCGAGGATAATTAGAGAGGTCCATTTAAAAGATAACGGAACTGACGACAAAAATGTTGGTAATAAAAAATAATAATAACATTTTAATTTTAATTTTTGTTATTGTTAATATTTAATAAATTATTATTTATTCGATTAAGAAAAACTTTTTAAGTTATTCAAAACCCATTAAAAAAAATTTAACTTTTAAAAAAAACCAAAAAAACCAATTTTTTTAGCCCCAAAAAAAAACACTTTAATAATCACCAAAAAACAAAAAAACCAATGATTTTTGAAATCACAAAAGACAAAATTTCAAAACCACAAATCTAAAAATCCTTTATAAAAACCAATCCAAAAAAATGTATCTCATAAAATCCACCACCCCATAAACCCATCCCATAAACCCATCCCAAAACCCATCCCAAAACCCATCTCCAAAACCCATCCCAAAACCCATCCCAAAATCCACCCCCACAGTTTTCCTGCGTCAACATCTGTCCACCCAGCCTCCCTTACGCCCACGAGATGGAGTTGGATGGGGTGAGGGATAAAGTATGTTCAATGAGCCCAAGTATTGAGTATTCCAAAATGGGGTGAGTGGGATAGTTGGAGATTGGATCGCTGGCGGGGAGAATTGGATGGTTGGGGGGGGGGGGGATGGGCTGAAGATTGGATGGTTAGGGATAAGATGGGCTGGGGATTGGATCGCTGGTGGGGAGAATTGGATGGTTGGGGAGGGAAGGCTGGAAATTGGATGGTTGGAAATTGGATGGTTGGAGGGGGGGGGCTGAAAATTGGATGGTTGGGGTGGGGAGATCGGATGGGCTGGAGATTGGATGGCTGGGGGATAGTATAGGCTGGAAATTGGATGGCTGGGGGATAGTATAGGCTGGAAATTGGATGGTTGGGGATTGGACGGGTTAAGGGATAAAGCTTGTTCTATGAGCCCGAGTATTGAGTATTCCAAAATGGGGTGAGTGGGATGGGATGGTAGTGAGGGAGGATAGTGAGGGTGGAAAAGATTTTGGGGGGCGGTGGTTGGGACTGGGGTTGGATGGCAGGTCCTAGTTTATTCATTTATGAATAAAATTGAATTGTTAAATAAATTATAACGAAGACGAAAAACTATTTAGGAAAATAAAATATTTTTAAAACTGAATTTCCATTTAAAATATAAATTAAATGACTCCACAAAAAAGTTATTTTTTCTTAGACCATTATCATTGATCACACACAAACCTACCCTTTCCAGACCCAAACAAACTGGAGTAATAGCCGGTTCTACAGTCTTCGGAGCTGTGATTCTGGTTGCATTGGTTGCAGTGGTGGTGTTTGTGGTGATGAAAAGACAAAAGGTGGATGGATGAATGGATGGATGGATGGATGGATGAGTGGATGGATAGATGGGTGGATGGATGGATGGATGAATGGATGGATGAAAAAATATTATTGGTTTTTCTGCACAGATGTTGGCGAATACAGAAAAACTGAAAGCAGAAATGTTGGGCCTAAACGCTGAAGAGGTCTGATAGATGGATGGATGGATAGATGGATGGATGGTTGGATGGATAGATGGATGGATGGATGGATGCATGCATGGATGCATGGATGGATGGATGGATGGATGGATGGATGGATGGAAGGATGGATGG
>OX030971.1:1427767-1430267 GCA_943735955.1 Piscicola geometra | reverse complement strand
GTAGTAGTAGTAGTAGTAGTAGTAGTAGTAGTAGTAGTAGTAGTAGTAGTAGTAGTAGTAGTAGTAGTAGTAGTAGTAGTAGTAGTAGTAGTAGTAGTAGTAGTAGTAGTAGTAGTAGTAGTAGTAGTAGTAGTAGTAGTAGTAGTAGTAGTAGTAGTAGTAGTAGTAGTAGTAGTAGTAGTAGTAGTAGTAGTAGTAGTAGTAGTAGTAGTAGTAGTAGTAGTAGTAGTAGTAGTAGTAGTAGTAGTAATAGTAGAGTAGTAGTAGTAGTAGTAGTAGTAGTAGTAGTAGTAGTAGTAGTAGTAGTAGTAGTAGTAGTAGTAGTAGTAGTAGTAATAGTAGAGTAGTAGTAGTAGTAGTAGTAGTAGTAGTAGTAGTAGTAGTAGTAGTAGTAGTAGTAGTAGTAGTAGTAGTAATAGTAGTAGTAGTAGTAGAAGTTGTAGTAGTAGTAATAGTTTAATCATTATCATCACCAGTCAAAAGCAATCATCAAGTAGTGATAACGGATTTTGGGTTGGCAAAGCTATTGAATTCACAAGAACATTATTTGGCTGTGGATGGGAAGGTGTGTGTTTGGGGGGGGGGTTGTTAGGATTTTGTTTGGTTTGGGGGGAGGTAAAAAGTTAGGATAGGCCACACAACTACTACTAAAACCACACCACAACCACATGACAACCACTACTAACACACTACATGCACCACCACACCACACCACCACTGGCGATTTTTAGACACTCAGCGTAGACCCAAATGAGCTTTGAGACCACACCATAATACTACAACCATAACCACACAAACCACTCTACCACTTTCCCAACCACACTCACAACCACACCAACCACACTCCCAACCACACCGACCACACCAACCACACAAACCACACCAACCACACTCCCAACCACACTAACCACATTCCCACCTTCCCAACCACACTCCAAATTACACCAACCACATTCCCAACCACACCAACCACACTAACCACACCAACCACACCAACCACACCAACCACACACCGACCACACCGACCACACCGACCACACCAACCACACCAACCACACCAACCACAATAACCACACCAACCACACACCAACCACACCAACCACATCAACCACACCAACCACACTCCCAACCACACCAACCACATTCCCACCTTCCCAACCACACTCCAAATTACACCAACCACATTCCCAACCACACCAACCCCACTAACCACACCAACCACACCAACCACACCAACCACACCAACCACACCGACCACACTAACCACACCGACCACACCGACCACACCAACCACATTCCCAGCCACACTCCCTACCACACCAACCACACCAACCACACCAACCACACCAACCACACCGACCACACCAACCACACCAACCACACCAACCACACCAACCACACCGACCAAACCAACCACACCAACCACACCAACCACACCAACCACACACCGACCACACCAACCACACCAACCACACCAACCACACCAACCACACCAACCACACAAACCACACCAACCACACCAACCACACCAACCACACCAACCACACCAACCACACCAACCACACCACCATCAGTTGCCCATCAAGTGGCTCGCCTTAGAATCAATCCAACATTTGATCTTCACTCACAAAAGTGACGTTTGGAGTTACGGTGAGTCCATATTTAAATATTATAATTACATATTAAAATTAAATATTAAAATTAAATATTATATTTAAATATTAGACTAAAATATTATCATTAATTAATGTAAGTAATATTATATTCCTATTAATTATAATAAAGCGAAAAAAATTCTGTATAAAAAATAATTATTATATTTTACAATTATTTCATTGTTTTAATTTCACTCCAAAATATTAACATTTATGTAAATTATATGAAAATATAAATCTATGAATATATAAATCTATGAATATATAAATCTATGAATATATAAATCTATGAATATATAAATCTATGAATATATAAATCGATGAATATTTAAATCTATGAATATATAAATCTATGAATATATAAATCGATGAATATTTAAATCTATGAATATATAAATCTATGAATATATAAATCTATGAATATATAAATCTATGAATATATAAATCTATGAATATATAAATCTATGAATATATAAATCTATGAATATATAAATCTATGAATATATAAATCTATGAATATATAAATCTATGAATATATAAATCTATGAATATATAAATCTATGAATATATAAATCTATGAATATATAAATCTATGAATATATAAATCTATGAATATATAAATCTATGAATATATAAATCTATGAATATATAAATCTATGAATATATAAATCTATGAATATATAAATCTATGAATATATAAATCTATGAATATATAAATCTATGAATATATAAATCTATGAATATATAAATCTATGAATATATAAATCTATGAATATATAAATCTATGAATATATAAATCTATGAATATATAAATCTATGAATATATAAATCTATGAATATATAAA
>OX030971.1:1417767-1422767 GCA_943735955.1 Piscicola geometra | reverse complement strand
CTTTCCATCCATCTATCCTCCATCCATTCATCAACCCATCTATCCATTCATCCATCAACCCATCCATTTATTCATCCATCCATCAACCCATCCATCCATCAACCCATCCATCCATCAACCCATCCATCCATCCATCCATTTTTTCACCTTTATTTAATTGCACGAACACGATTGAAAAAGTTTTTTCTTTGATTTTTTAAATTGTGAATTTCAACCATTTAATGCAAAATTGTAAAAATAGAAATAAAATCCAAAGATTGTATAATTAACTGAATTTTAATTTAAAAAAAAAACTTTTTTCATTAATACATTTTATTATTAAATAAAGAAATTTCAATTGGATATCTTGTTATTAAAAAAATGTACGGGCGTGCGTGGTTTGAGATATGTTTAATTGAATTTAATTTTAAATATCAATTGAATATAATAATTTAATTAGATAAACTATTTAAATAATAATTTAAATAAAAATATTAATAAATTTACTAATTTACTTATATTATTAGATTAATAATTGAAATAATTATGAGAAAATTTAATTCTTTAAATAAAACAATTATAAAAATAAATGTTAATTGCGGTGGGTGGAGTTTTGAGCACTTTTTATGCATTTAAAATGTTTTTATAAAAATTGAAACAAAATAAAAATTAATAAAAGTAAAAAAAATAAAAATTGAAATACTAAAAATAAAAATTGGAATAATAAAAATAATAATTTAAACAATTAACATAATAATTGAAAAATATTAATTAATGGGTTTAAATTAAAACACCAAAATGAAAATAATATTTAAACAATGATACTACTAAAAATTAGTGAAATCAATTACAATTAGGATAATTAAACACTAATAAAAATATTAATTTATGTAAATAGGCCATTCAAAAAATGAATTTAATTAGGCTCACTAAGCATTTAATTGTACAATTATTTACTTCAAAGAAAATTGTTTCTAATTAAAAATTAATTTATGCAACTGGGCCTAGTAGAAATGGTTCTTAATTAACATAATTTATGCTGTTTAAGAGTCTGATTAAATTAAAACACTGGTCTATAACAATAACAATCAAAAATTGAACTTCGAAATAATGAGAAAAATAATTTTAATAATTAATAATATGTAATATTAATAATTAATAATAATTATTAAAAAAAATAAAAATATTAATGCCAATAAACAATTAAATAATTGAAATAAAATTGTAAAAACTGAAAATTTAAAATCACAGTTTGCTTCCAATAGTTTAAAAACGTGGAAAAAATATAAGTATTAATAATTAAAATAATGATAATACTAATTATAATAATTAAAGTAATAATAATTATAATAAAAATTATAATTTCAATTAAAGTCATAATAATGATTATTCATGAATAAAAAATGTACATTGTTGCGACCATGAACATTAACAACAGAAAATATATTGACACGCTTTCAAGTTTCGAATCATCATCATCATCACCAACATCATCATCATCATCATAAGCAACATCATCATCATCATCATCATCTTCATCATTATCATTATCATCATCATCATCATCATCATCATCATCATAATCATCATCATCATAATCATCATCATCATCATCCTCATCATCATCCTCATCCTCATCATTATCATCATCAACTCCATCATCATCATCATCATCATCATCATCATCATCATCATCATCATCATCATCATCAGTTATGGGCTTCTTGTTCCATAAAACTCAAGCATAATTGCCTATCCCTTTCATCCCCCCATCCACCATTCATCTTTGGAGCCCTGTGGTGATGATGATGATGATGAAGAGGATGATGATGATGATGGTGATGATGATGAAGATGATGGTGGTAGTGATGATGATGATAGGGCCTAAATGAAATAGTATATTTTCAAAATTACTTAAAATCTAATACATATAAAAAAAACTAATGAAATAAATTAAAGACTTAAAAATAAAAAACCAAAAAATTTGAAAACCCTAAAAATAACAATAAACGGATCAAAAACTCAAAAACGGACTCAAAAAACTAAAAAACGGACCAAAATCTCAAACCGACTAGCCTTTTCGGACCTACAATGCTACCGCCTATGGAGAGTTTCTTTGGGAAGAAGTGTTTGGCGTTGGTGGTGAGTAGGTCTCTTATGTTCTTGACACGGCTATCTGGATTACAGACTTTACCTTTGGCGTGTAATCCGCTGTGTGTGTGTGTGTGTGGGGAGGGGGTGTGTGTTTGTGTGTGTGTCTGTGTGTTTGTTTGTGTGGGTGGAGTGTGTTGGTTTGTTTGTGTGTGTTTTTGTTTGTGTGGGTGGAGTGTGTCTGTTTGTGTGAGTGTGTGTGGGGCGTGTTTGTTTGTGTGTGTGGGGGTGTTGGTTTGTTGGTGTGTGTGTGTGTTTGTTTGTGTGTGTGTGTGTGTGTGCGTGTGTGGAAGGGTTTGTGGATTTTCATCATTACCATTCATCATCCACATTGCCATCATTACCATCATCATCATCACCACCATCATCATCATCATCATCACCATCATCATCATCATCATCATCATCATCATCATCATCACCATTCTCCTATGTGGAAGATGCGTGGTGATATGGACAGCATCACTTTCAAATTTTTGGGAATACAGGAAAGGCCTGATGATGATGATGATGATGATGATGATGATGATGATGATGATGATGATGATGATGGTGATGATGATGATGATGATGATGATGATGATGATGGTGATGATGATGATGATGGTGATGATGATGATGATGGTGATGATGATGATGGTGATCATGGTGGTGGTGGTGATAATGATGGTGGTAATGATGATGATGAAGATGATGAAGATGATGATGGTGATGATGATGGTGGTGATGATGATGATGATGATGTTAATAATGATGTTAGTTAGTTAACCAAAACAAAACAAGGAGAAGAAGTAGAACCAGTAACAGCAAGTAACATTAAATATATTAAATTTTAATTGTAAAAATTGTGCAAATAATTATTGTGAATATTTAAACTTTAAATACAAGATAAAAAAAACAATTAAAAAAAAAAAAAATTTTAATTTTGAATAATAATTGAAAAAATTTCAACTTTAAATACAACATTTCAAAACTTACTTTCATTCACAAATTTAGACTTAGCTGTTATATAAGTAAAATGGTGATACGGTGAACACATAAGTAATTATATTATTATGTGACATGGGATAATTATATATATGTATAAATTATATAATTAATATAATGTAATATAATAAATAGTATAATTAATATTTATAAAAAAAATACTTTAATATAATACATAATATAATTATTATTAAAAAAAATATAATTTATATTTTCAAATTTGATAAATGTATAAAAGAATAATATCAGCCCATTTTATATGATATACATGAATAATCTAATGAAGACATGCATGTTGATATATGAGAATGGAAATTATGTTAACTATACATCTTTATTCATAAATTTTTAATAAATAATAATTATATTATTATTATTATTATAGTGAAAGTTAATATTAATAATAATATATTTATGATAATAATAAATTACTAATTATATTAATAAAAGTGATAATTATAATAAGTATTACACCTATGAAGTGAAGCGACCAATCCCAGTTGTAATCATCGATCCTGCAAAAAGTCTAGAAAAAAATTATTTAATATTTTTTTAATTATTTTATTATCATTTTTTATTACTTTCTTTATTATAATAATATTAAAAAATCGAAATTAAAACTAAAAATTCACAAATAAAATTTGGTGTAACCCTAACTACCCCACCCACCACACCCCAAATAATAATACAATATACCGAAAATAGGATAATAGAATGGTGGCAACATATCAAAAAAAATATCCCAAATATATCCCAAAAATAATGGTTTAACCCCACTGTCTCCACCCTAAACATCCCTAACCCTAACCCTAACCCTGACCCATTCTAACCCTTATCCTAACCCATTTTAACCCTTATACCAAACCATTCTAACCCATCCTAACTCTAATCCTAACCTATCTTAAGCCTTATCCTAACCCATTCCAACCCTAATCCTGACCCTGATTCCAACCCAACCATCATCACACACCCACACCCATTCTACCACCCATCCCACCACCCACTCCACCCATCCCACACCCATTACCCCACACCCTCATCCATCCCACACCCCCACACCCCTACCCACCACTCCACATTTCATCCCACATCCCCACACCCTCATCCATCCCACACCCCTACCCACCACACTCCATCCATCCCACACCCCCACATCCCTACCCACACCCCCACACCCCTACCCACCACACCCTCATCCATCCCACACCCCTACCCACCACACTCCATCCATCCCACATCCCTACACCCCTACCCCCACACACATCCATCCAACACCCATTACCCCACACCCCCACACCCCCACACCCCTACCCACCACTCCACATTTCATCCCACATCCCCACACCCTCATCCATCCCACACCCCTACCCACCACACTCCATCCATCCCACACCCCCACATCCCTACCCACACCCCCACACCCCTACCCACCACACCCTCATCCATCCCACACCCCTACCCACCACACTCCATCCATCCCACACCCCTACACCCCTACCCCCACACACATCCATCCCACACCCCCACACCCCCACACCCTCATCCACCCCACACCCCTACCCACCACTCCACATTTCTTGAGCTCTTGCCACAGTTGCCGGTCAAACGCCATACCCATGTTGTGTTTGGATGATAACCAATCACCCGTTGATACCTGTGTGTGTGTGTGTGCGTGCGTGTGTGTGTGTGTGTGTGTGTGTCTGTGTGTGTGTGTGTATGTGTGTGTGTGTGTGTGTGTGTGTGTGTGTGTGTGTGTGTGTGTGTGTGTGTGTGTGTGTGTGTGTGTGTGTCTGTGGGGAGAGAGATTATGTGTGTGCGTGTGTGTGTTTCTACTACTACTACTACTATTACTACTACTATTACTAAGGCTGCTACTACTACTA
>OX030971.1:1367767-1405267 GCA_943735955.1 Piscicola geometra | reverse complement strand
ACATTTCATGAATCCAACTGAGTGAAATATATTTCCCATCCTAAATATTCGTTTCTTTCCTTCCACACTACCCATTCATCCATCCATCCATCCATCCTTCATTCATCCATCCATCCATTCATTCATCCATCCATTCATTCATCCACCCAGCTCACTACCCATCATACCATCCATCCACTACCACCACTACCACCACAGCTTCCCAAGACGAAAAAAACATACAACATTAATTGTACATTGAAACCACCATCATCATCATCATCAATACCACCGTCATCATCATCATCAATACCACCGTCATCATCATCATCAATACCACCGTCATCATCATCATCAATACCACCGTCATCATCATTATCATCACTACAAGGATACCATAATCAAACAACCCTATCAAATGTGCTTGAAGTCTCTGGTTTGGAGATGCTTCCTGATGATGATTATGGGGGTGATGATGATGATGGTGATGATGGTGATGATGATGATAGGGGTGAAAATGATGGTGGTGATGGTAGTAGTAATGGGAATAAGCGAAATGGTAAAAGTGATGATGATGATAATGATGAAATGAGTGAAGGTGATAGTGATAATGATAATAATAACAGTAGTAATAATGATATTAATATAGAAAAGCGGTTCAAAGTTAAATTGAGTTTTTCGTCGATAAAGTTTATAAAAAGAGCAAAAAAAAGAAATAATAATAATGGGAATGATGATGATGGTGGTGGCGATGATGATGATGATGATGAGGAATTTTGGTATAAGTGTAATACTGTTTTGAGAGGTTATAAAGGGTAACCATATTTTTATTTAAATGATTAGTATTAAGTATTAATTTTAAATTATTAATATTAAGTATTTATTTCAATTTATTAATATAAAGTATACATTTTTAATTATTAATATTAAGTATTTATTTTATTTTAAAATCATTAAATTTTAAAACAAATATTCGATTTTAAATATATTTGAGATTCGTGTTATATTTAAAAATTGTTAATCATTATTATTCAATCGTATTTTTATCTCAAATAATTAATAATCTGTAATTTTAGAAATGTAAATCAAATGCCTTTACATCATTTTATCGTTTTGTTTATGTTCGGATTTTCTTGGAAAAGTTATTTTACGCGTTTAATATAATATAAGTTATAGTCCTTTTTCTTAACTTATTCAATGTTATATTTATGTCTGATCTATAGAATATAATTGTTTTAATAATTGACAATAAACAAGTTAATACTCACATATATTTTAATAAAAGTTTTTCAATTATTCTTTTAATAGTGTCTTCCTTGCCAATTAATTTGAGTTATTAATTGATATTAATAAAAATTCACATTGAAATCTTTAGCTTATAGTCTAACCTAATCTCTCGATTTGATCAAACAAACCTCCTAAATTCCCAGGTTTGAATAAATTATTTGATTATGCTAATCTTTCATTAATAAAAAGAATAATAAATTAATTTTGATGATAAATTGAAATCCATTTAGAGATGATCAGGGCTGAAACTATTGATGAATCTGAATTCTATGCCAGCTTCAAGCCAGAAAGAGAGAATTTTCGGGAAAAAAGTTATTTTTGTTATTATTAAATTATATTATTTTTATTGACATTTATTTTCATTACTATTCGTATTATAGACATTGTTTTGTTTATATTTTCTAGTTTAGGATGTATGGTTCTTCTTTAAGAAAATTATTATTAATGTTTTAATATAATATTTTTAATATTTTAATATAATATTTTTAATATTTTAATATAATATTTTTAATATAATATTTTTAATATTTTAATATAATATTTTTAATATTTTAATATAATATTTTTAATATTTTAATATAATATTTTTAATATTTTAATATAATATTTTTAATATTTTAATATAATATTTTTAATATTTTAATATAATATTTTTAATCTTTTAATATAATATTTTTAATATTTTAATATAATATTTTTAATATTATTATATAATAAAGACTAATTATAATGGTATATACTATATCGGTAAAATAAAAATAAAAATAGTTATTATTTAGTCAGATCAAATAACTGATTGAATTCTTTACATTTATTTCAAAAGCATTATAACTTGATGTAAATAGTTAATAATAATAACAATAATAATAAGCTAAGCCTAATAAATATTAAATGTTATAAAATAATTTTTTATATAATTAGTTATTCTATATTCCAATAGATATAAGAAATTTTAAAAAATGATTTTTTCAAATATGATTTTCCTAGATAATATATTAAATCTATGAAGTTTGTAGTGTATTAGCCTACTCACTTGAATAAAAGTAAAAAGGAATAAAAATAAAAAGGAATAAAAATAAAAAGGAATAAAAATAAAAAGGAATAAAAATAAAAAGGAATAAAAATAAAAAGGAATAAAAATAAAAAGGAATAAAAATAAAAAGGAATAAAAATAAAAAGGAATAAAAATAAAAATGAATAAAAATAAATATAAGTTTTAAGCAAGCAAGAAGGCTGCATCCGATATGCAACTATGAAATTTTATAGTATCACATAAATATATATGTACATACACTCATACATACACACACACATACATACATACACATATACATACAGACATACATGCATACATACATACAGACATACATACATATAAATGTAGGTGTGGTAGGATTTAAATTGTGCAGTTTGGTTAGTAGTAGTTGTTGTTGGCAGTGGTAAAAGAGAAATTGATTGTTGTTGTTGCTGTGGTTGTGCTGCAGAAAAATAAAAATAAAATTCTTTCAAAATTTAAGTTTGTTGAAGATTTAAAATTAATTTACAAAGATTTTTGGAAGATTCGGCTTCTTGCACAAATCGTGGAGATTATAGTTCTATAAGAGAAAAAGGCATATTCCTAAAATAATCTTTGATAAATCGGGAGTGAATCAAACTTTAATCAAGCACTTCTCGAAAAACCAACAACAACTACAATCATAACCAACATGAGTTTTGAACACACCGATCTGTCCATCCACAACCCTCCCACCACTACCTCTCACCCCCCATCTGAAATTGCGGGTGGTGCTGATAGTAGTTGTGGCCTGTTTAGCAAGATTACCTGTCAGCATTTTTTTCATAATTATTTATTATTTATAATTATAATTTTTTATTCATAATTATAATTAATTATTTATAAATATAACTATTTGTTTATAATTATAATTGTTTATTCATAAGTATAATTAATTATTTATAAATATAACTATTCATTTATAAATATAATTAATTATTTAAAATGATAAATTGTTATTTATAGTTTTAAGTTATTTTTTTAGTTATAATTATAAATAAATTTGGCTTGCTTATTTATTTTTTAATTTTATTTTGTAAATTCATCACATTATTTAATCATTTAACTATTTTATTTTATTTTATTTCAATTCAAACAAACGGACTAAAACGAGATTTCCGAGATAATTAATTAATTCATTAATATTTTAATTTTATTTTGATATAGTTAATTATAGTTAATTATAATTAATTCCTGTTCTTGTTTCAGTTACAGATCTTATCTACTGGAAGGACATTAGAATCACTGGTAATTACAAAAACCTCACGCCAAATCATTCCCAAGCCCCCCCTCTTTCACCACAAATATATCTTCTAACCCCCCTCCTCTTTCACTACAAAACATATGTATTTTCGCCCCACCCACCCCCCCATCACCAAAATATCTCCACCCCACCCTACTCCCTACACCAACCATTTCTTACACACCTCCAAAAATCAAAAAGACTTTTTTTACCGTAATCCACTTTTAACAACACAAAATACGTGCATAAAAAAATTGATTAAAAATTAATTTCAAAATTATTCTTTCCTTAACCACCCCCTCCCCCCCACAACCATCCACCCCCTCCCTCCACAACCATTCACCCCCCCCTTCCACAACCATTCACTCCCCCCCACAACAATCACTTCCCTCCCACGACAACCATCCACCCCCTTCTCCTCCCACACAACCCACCCTCCCCTCCACAACCATCCCCCCCCCCCTCCCCACACAACCATCCACCCCCCCCCCCACGACCACCACCCAGGTGCGGTCCTCTTCAGTAGTTTCGTTTTCTTCCTCTCGTTGGCGCTCTTCTCGGTTTTGTCCGTCGTCTCGTATGTCCTTCTCGTCACCCTCACCATCACCTTCACCTACAGGTGGTCATGCTTGTAGTTGTGGTGTTGTTGTGGTGGTTGTGGTGGTTGTTGTTGTGGTTGTTGTGTGGTGGTGGTTGTGTGGTTGTTGTAGTTGTGGTGTTGTTGTGTGGTGGTTGCTGTTGTGTAGTGGTAGGAGAAGTAGTAGTGGTTGTGGTTGTGCTGTAGTGGTAGTAGTAGTCACTTAATAATTATGTTTTTACCACTCATAATCTCATCATCATCATCATCACCACCACCATCATCACCACCATCATCATCACCACCATCATCATCATCACCATCATCATCATCAGGATCTACAAGAATGTCGTATCTGCTATTAGAAAGACCGGAGAAACTAGTCCATTCAAGTTGCTAACATAATAATATAATAATAATAATAATCATTTTCATTTTAATATTTTCATTTTATATTAATCAATAATACTTTTAAAACCTTTTTATTAATACTTTTTGAACCTATTTATTAATACTTTTTGAACCTATTTATTAATACTTTTAAAACCTATTTATTAAAACTTTTAAAACCTATTTATTAATACTTTTAAAACCTATTTATTATCACTTATAAATGTATTTTTTTTTATTTATTTTCAATTACTCATTATTTCTTTTTAAAACCAATTTAATCAGGAAATACCTGGAGTTGGATATCGGTCTGAATGAAGGGAATGCCCAGAAGGTATTAATAATAATAATAATAAATAATAATAATAAATAATAGTAATAAGTATTAATAATAAATAATAATAAATAATAATATAAAATAATAATAAGAAGAATATTTACCATAATAATAATAATGAAAAATTATAATAATATTTTAAATAATAATTCTTTATATATATAATATTTATCATTATTATTGATATATATAATTATTATTATTATAATTAATATATCTTGTAATTATTATTATTAATCTATATAATAACAATTATTATTAATATATATAATAATAATAATAATGCCATCAATTATAGTAGTAGTAGGAGTAATAAAATTTATAATAATAAATAATAATGATGGTATTGCAAGGTGACCCAGTTAGCTACGTCGTACTTGACCTACTTACTAGACGGACTTCGAAACCTGCTCCTCATTAAGGATATGGTGGACTCTCTGCAGGTGATGATGATGATGATGATGGTGGTGGTGATGATGATGATGATGATGGGGGTGGTGATGATGGTGATGGTGATCGTGATGATGGTGGTGGTGATGATGATGATGGGGGTGATGATGATGATGATTGAGATGGTGATGATGTTGGTGATTAAAATGATGATGATGATGATGAAGCATTATTATTACTACTATCTTATTATTATTATTTTATTCATGACCTAGTTTGGCCTGGTTTTGTGGCTTCTGACCTACATTGGGTCTTGGTTCAACGGAATGACGCTAATCATTCTAGGTTATAATAATAATGATAATAATAATAATTTTAATAATAATAATAATGATAATAATAATAATATTAATAATAATAATCAGACTGATAATTATTATATTCATAACAAAATAAATTTCTGTTTTAATAAATAATAACAACAATAATTCGAACAGCTGATGTGGCCATCTTTACCATCCCAATGTTCTGTGAGGTTTACAAGGTTAAATACTACTACTACTACTACTACTACTACTACTACTACTACTACTACTACTACTACTACTACTACTACTACTCCTACTACTACTACTACTACTACTACTACTACTACTACTACTACTACTACTACTACTACTACTACTACTTTTATTATATCATTTTTAATTTTAATCCTACTACTACTATCAGCACCATTATTATTTATAATATATCATTTATATTTTATAATATTTCTGTTATTCTTCTATTTTATTATCAATTATTATTATTTTTATTATTTTCCAGACGGAGATTTCCCAGTGCTGGAGTGCAGTGCAAAACAAGTTTAAGGACGTCCTAAACATGTAATGATGATGATGATGATGATGGTGATGATGATGATGATGATGGTGGTGGTGGTGGTGGTGGTGATGATGATGATGATGGTGGTGGTGATGATGATGATCCTGATGATGATGGTGGTGGTGGTGATGATGATGGTGATGATGGTGGTGGTGATTATGATGATGGTGATGAGGATGATCATGATGGTGGTGGTGATTATGGTGGTGATTAGAGTGTGGGTTGTGATGATGATGATGATGATCAATAATAATAATAATAATAGTAATGAAAAGAATAAATATCAAAAGCGCAAAAAAATTCATTCATATATATATATATATATAACTAATAATAAGTTATTCTAAATATTATTATTTAATTTTATTTTAATTGTTATTATTTTATTTTAAAATGGTTTATTCCAGGGTGAAGGACAAATTGAAGCAGATAGAGTTGCCTTTAAAAAAGAAGCTTCAATAAGAAATATAATAATAATAAATAATAATAATAATAATATTTAAAAATTAATATTAATAATAACAAATTAACATAAAAAATGAATAAAAATAATTTATTATAATAATTTATAATAATATTTAAAAATTAATATTTATGCTAAATATATTAGTGAAAATATAAATTATAAAACTAAGTTTTAAAAATAGTTTATAAATAATAATAATAATAAGTTGTAACTGTATTAATAAGATATATTATTTTTCAACTAAATAATCATGAGTATTAATAAGTATAATGAAAATTAAATATCCCAATTATAACATTAATGTATCATAAATATATCGAATTTGCCTATATCATCAATAATATCACTAAAAATTTAATTATAATAATTGTAATTATAATAATAATTTTAATGATAATAATAATTTTGAATAATAATGGTACACAAATTAACGATAATAATAATAATAATAAATTATAATTAGTTATAAAATAGTGCAAACCTTATTGTTTTTATTCAAGTCATCAAAAATCATGGTATTCTTTTTACAGTTTTACAAAAATACAAATATCATTTTAAAACGTCTAAAATATCTTAATATTGTCTTAATATAAATTTTAAAATATAATTTTTTCGAGTAATTAATAGTAATTCTTCATTTATCAGTAATATTGTTTGTGTTGTGAAGCGATTTCTAGTGGCATCTTCATTGATTTGCAAGCATTTACAAAGTCAATCATTTATGCTTGTGTGATAAATTGATTGAAATCATTGAGTGATCTCAGATTTTATTTTGAGCAACAATAATTTATACATCTCTATTAATAATGTTATATTTCAATAATATTAAAATGAAAATAATTATCAAACTATCAAAGTTAAATTATTAAAAATATATAATTATAATTTATTGATACTTTTCACTACAATTTTGATCGTATGATGATTGGTAGTTAGGGTTTCGTCTCGAATAAAACTACTTTTTGTATTCAATGACGAAAAGTGTCGATTTAAAAAGCCTCAACATTCAAAATGAATAATTTACATATTTATAAAAAAGATAAAATAGTACTACTTTTTTAATTAATCAATATTGGTATATATATATATATATAATAAATTTATAATTCAGTCTGTCGCTTTTATCATCTTTCCAAAGTGAGCAATGGAAGATTCAAAAGTGGAGAATTTAGAGATTCAAACACCAATGCTTTTTGAAAGAGATTCTGCAGGAACTGATGTGTTTTTATTATATTTTATTTTCGATTCCCACACACTCCAGTAGAAAAAATTATGATGATGAGGATGATGACGATGATGATGATGATAATGATGATGAGGATGATGATAATGATGAGGATAATGACGATGGAGAAAAGATGCGCGTCGTTAAAGAAACTTGAGCCCCATGAGCAGGAATTACCGAATAAAGGTCTTTACCAAAATTGAAAAAGTTTCATAAATTATTTATAAAAAAACTAATTTTTCCTCATTTCATTACCACTGTGCAATCATTCACGCCTATGAAGCTGAAAGGAAAGTAGCATTCAGTTTCGCAACATAAAAAAACGATTCTAATAAAACTATTCTGATAAAAACTAAATTCAAACGCATTCTAATCAAAAGTCGAATTTAAAAATAGATTTGGTACATAGTCATCAGCACCAATCTGTGATTAAAGAAATCATAACTATTGTAATAACAGTAGTTATGTTATAAAAATGATAGCAAAGAGTAGCATGGAGTAATTATTAAGAATGATAGGCTAAGTTAATATAATGAGTTTTCAGTTTGGCTTTGAAAGTCGAAAATTGGTTGATGTTGCGAAGTGCAGGTGGAAGGGCATTCCAAGTTGCTGGAGCTGCAAATTCAGATGTAGAAGGAAATTAAATAAAAATTAATTAAATAGAGTGGCGAAAAAATCATAGGAAAATTATATTACTATTATATTGTATTATATTATATTATATTGTATTATATTATTATTATTATATTATTATTATTAGTAGTAGTATTATTATATTATATTATATTATCGTAAAAAGAATATTGAAATAATTAAGTATATAATTATAAATAATTGAAATACATAGTACCTTGCATTATTTAGTGTCTTTTTTCTTTAACCTGTACTACACCTGTGATTACAAAAGTAAATAAATTGTATGTTTACCTACATTTTTATATAAACTTATGTATTTGTATATATATATGTGTGTGTATGTTTATATGTGCGTGTGTGTTTATGTGTGTGTGTATTTATATGTGCGTGTGTGTTTATGTGTGTGTCAGTGTGTTTTTAAAGTTTAAATCGTTAAAAAACGAAATAAATCATTAGAAAGGATTTTAAAATAAATTCATGTGAAAATATTTAAAATAATTACACACGTTTTATCCCAAAATTTGAAAGTTGCCAACAGGAAATGAAGAAGGTTGAAAGAATAAAATTATCACTTGCAACAACTACAACTATAACCACCCCTACAACAACTACAACCATAACCACCCCTACAACAACTACAACCATAACCAACCCTACAACAACTAAAATCATAACCACCCCTACAACAACTACAACCATCACTACAATAATCCCAAGCATCAAGCCAAACCCCACCACAATTTTCACTACATCATCATCATTACAACCATCATCATCATCACCACCACCTTCATCACCATCATCATCATCACCACCACCTTTATCACCATCATCATCATCATCACCACACTTAAAACCTAATGATTATCATGCTGGGTCAGAAAGAAAAATAAGCCAAGAGTTTGGGGCTAGAAATAGTGCTGCTGATAACAGTAGTGGTTTTGATAATGATGATGATGATGATGGTAATGATTATGGTAGTGGTGGTGATAATAATGATGATGATGCTGATGATGATAGTTACGGAGATAATGATACAATAAATACTAGAGATGGACATTTTTATTATGACCCAAGTGGCGTTGATAATGATAATAGAATTATTTCTGGAAATGCTGATAATGATAATAGAATTACTGGAGATGATGATAATGATGTTAGATATCGTATTGATGATGATGATAGAGATCCTTGGACTAATAGGGATGATGATAATGATGCTGAGGGTGATGAGGGTGATGATAATGATGCTCCTAATAGAGCTAGTATTAATTATCCAAAAGTTAGAATAATTGATGGTGGTGGTGATGATGATGATGGTGGTGGTGGGGGTGGTGATTATGACGCTAGATCTGAAGGTGTTGATGATGACGATACAAGATCTGGTGGTGCTGATGATGATAGAAGTTTAATGCAGCGCATCACTGTCCTGAGAGGAGATTCCAGTGAGTAATTATACATATTGAAGAATAATTATAATATGGATAGTATTATAATTAATACTAACTATATTATTATTATTAATACTAATTATGTTACTACAAGTAATACTAATTATATTAATATAATTACTACTAATTATATTAATATAATGAATACTAATTATATTATTATAATGAATACTAATTATATTATTATAATTAATACTAATTATATTATTTTAATAAATTGATAATTACATTACTATAATTAATTCTAATTATATTAATTATAGTATTTTAATAAATAATTATTATACTATTATAATACATTTTAATTATATAATTAATACTTTTATTAGGCCCACTATTATAATTAGTATTAGTAAAAGTATCATTATTATTTCATTATTATTATTACTATTATCATTAGCATTATTATTATTATTATTAATAATAATTGATTATTATAATTGTTATTATTATTAATAATTCATTATTAATATTGTTTTTATTAGTCAGATTATCCTGTAGAAGGCATTTGCAGCAAAGTTTCAACTCTCGCCTTCCCTCCATCAATCTGAAAAAGAAAATCAATAAAAGAAATACTATTAATACTATTACTACTACTATTACTAATACTACTACTACTAATACTACTAATACTAATACTACTACTGCTTTTAATACTACTTCTACTACTACTACTACTACTACTACTACTACTACTACTACTACTACTACTACTACTACTACTACTACTACTACTACTCCTACTACCACCACTATTACTACTGCTACTACCAATAGTACTAATAGTAATAATGATATTAATAATAATGATAATCAAATTAAAAAGATAGTTATCATGAAGGATAAGAAGAATCCTGATAATGGTGATCTTAAACTAATTGATCTTCTACCAACTGGTGAAAATTGTATTCATAATTCTTTCAAAATTATTTTTAAATATCGTATTTAATGTTAATTAATAAAATTAGCATAGCTAATATTAATTTTAATCAATATTGATTATTATTAATCATCATCACCATCATCATTATCATTATCATTATCCTCATCAGCATTCTCATCCCCATCATCATCATCACCACCATCATCATCCCCCTCCTCATCATCATCATCATCGTCATCCCCACCATCATCATAATCATCATTATCATCCTCCTCCTCATCCTCATCATCATCATCATCATCATCCTTCTCCTCATCATCATCATTATCCTCCTTCTCATCATCATCATCATCATCATCATCATCATCATCAGGATGGGAAAGCCGCTTCGACATCCACGGCAGGATATTCTATATTGACCACAACAGCAAAACCACCACTTGGAAAAAGCCCATTAATAATACCAATAATAATAATAACGATAATAACAATAATAATGATAATAATACTACAACTACTACTACAAGTTTTGAAACTAGTGCAAATGTTACTTCTATTATTACTAATACTACTACTACAACTACTAATATTACTACTGCTACTACTAATACTACTACTGCTACTACTACTACTACTACTACTACTACTATCAGTACTACTAATTCTAATAGTAATAGTACAAATAGTTTGGGAGAGAGAGAGCAACAAATATTCAACATAATTAATAATATTAATACTAATAATAATAATAACAATAATGATAGTAATAATACCAAGAATAATAAAATTACTTTTCTTCCTGCCTTGGCCTTTCTATGTCGACCGGACCTTTTCGTGCTAATAGAAAAAAGCTCCGTTAGAATTGAAATTATAACATTATTTTTTAAATATTAATTTTTTTTAATCTAAAATTATAATTAAAACACTACTAACTAGTACTTTAGAATTTTAATTTTAAAATGATTTTTAATTATTTTAATTTTTTTATTATAATTAAGAAACTTCTACGTTAGTTATAATAATACTCATCATCATCATCATCATAACCATCGTCATCATCATCACCATCATCTTCATCATCATCATCACCAAGGTTACCAAGGACCTTTATGACAGTAGTAGCAAACTTAAACACATCGTCAACTCCGTAAGGAGGGATCCAAGTACTTTCAGCAAGTTTGGAATCATCATCATCATGACTATCATCGTCGCCATCATCATCATCACCATGACCACCATCATGACCATCACTACCATCATCATCATCATCATCATGACCATCACTACCATCATCATCATCACTATGACCGTCATCATCATCATCACCATGACCATCATCATCGCCATTATCATCATCATCATGACCATCACTACTATCATCATCATCATCATCATCATCATCATCATCATCATCATCATCATCATCATCATCATCATCATCACAAATCATCATCATCACTCCCCCATCATCATCATCATCATCATCATCACCATAGATATCAATACCGCAAGGACTTAGCTGCCTTTATAAACCTGTTCGTACAACACAACAAACCACTGCCGCCAGACTGGGAAGTGAGAACGGACTCTGCTAACAAAGTGTGTTTAGGGGTGTGTTTTTGGGATTTTAGGGTAAAAACAGTTTTTCATAGGGTATTAAGAAAAAAAAATTAGGGTAACAAGAGTTTTGTATAGGGAAGTGAAAACGGACTTGGCTAATAAAGTGTGTTTAGGGGTGTGTTTTAGGGATTTTAGGGTAAAAACAATTTTTCATAGGATAGTAAGAAATAAAATTTAGGGTAACACGGGTTTTGTATAGGGAAGTGAAAACGAACTTGGCTAAGGAATTTTTTAGGGGTATTTTTTGCGATTTTAGAATAAAAAGAGTTTGAGATTGTAAAGTTTTGTATAGGGAAGTAAGAATAGACACTGCTAATAAGGTGAAGGCGAAAGGGTTTAGGGGTGTGTTATAGAGTTTAAGGGTGTTTCTTGGAACTTGAGGGTAAAAAAGAGTTTTGGATATGAACTAATAAGATGATGGGAGAAGAGTGTTAAGGGGTGTATTTTGATACTTTAAGGTTAAAACAGTTGAAAGGCATTCAGGTGTTTTTATGGAACTAACCTTCCAATCTACCCACCTACCCCACCCACCCACCTACCCCACCCACCCACCTAACCCACCCACCCACCTAACCTACCCACCCACCTACCCATCTAACCCATCCAATCCACCTAACCCACCCACCTACACACCCACCCACCAGCTCTACTACATAGACCACAGCACCAAAAGCACCACCTATATCGACCCAAGACTTCCCCCCCTTCCCCAATACTCCTCCAATGTTCTGAAACTAAAGGACCACCAGCTACCTACCCTGGAGGTTTGGGGGGGGGGGGGTTGTTTTAGTATTGGTTTTTTAAGTTTTTTTATAAAAAAAGATGATGAAAATTTAACAAATAATATTTTGTCTATTGTTTTTGGTGTATTTTTGCAATAACGAGGTGAATTGATAAAAACTTTAATTTTTAAAATTATCATTATCATCACCTTCAGGAAATAGACGAATTACCTATTGTACCAGTTGTGCCAATGGGTTGGAAAAAAAATAATATTTTAAATTATTTATAATTATAATGACGAGCATTATTATAGTGGCGTATAACGCGAACGAGCTTCCAGGCCACTTAGGCTGCATATTTTAATTTGCGCCTTTATTTTCTTATTATTATTCTTAAATTATTCTTTTTATAACTAATACATTAGTAATTTAAAAAAAATCCTAAATATATTTTAAAATGCTTTGTCAACTCAAGCACTGTTTAGTTTCAAAAACTTATCCAGATTTTCAAAATCACACAATCAAAATTATTTCCAAATCTCCTTCCATCAAAACCACGCAAAAACCCATCCCAAAAACCATCCCAAAATCATCCCAAACCCATCCAACGCAAAAAAACCATCCCAAAACCATCCCAAACCATCCCAAAATCATCCCAATCCCATCCCATCCCACACAAAAAAACCATCCCAAACCATCCCAAAACCATCCCAAAACCCCATCCCAACGCAGATCCCAATCAAAGGATAGTAGCCTTCCTAAAACAATCCAACCTCACTGATTTGATCGCAAGTCGGTATCCCAACATAGCCACGAATGCAAGTTTGAAGAACAAAATAGCTTTCATTCGGTAGATGGGGGTGGTCAAATTTGAAAGGGTTGGATTTGATTATGCTCCTACACATATTTAATAAAATAAGAATATTAAAAAAAACATAATCAAATAAATGTTAAAAAGAGCAAT
This sequence comes from Piscicola geometra, assembly GCA_943735955.1. Lineage (NCBI taxonomy): Eukaryota > Metazoa > Annelida > Clitellata > Hirudinida > Piscicolidae > Piscicola > Piscicola geometra. The sequence goes on along the minus strand of OX030971.1, from coordinate 1,391,158 downwards.
ATGCCATAAATATATGCAGCAGTCCTGCATTATATGTACATTGCAGTACATATAAATAAATAATAAAATAAATAAACTAATAAAATTAATAAATAATAAAATAAATAAAATAATACAATAAATAAATAATAAAATTAATAAAATAATAAAATTAATGAAATAAATAAAATAAAGGCATTAAATCCCATAATACACAGTTCGCAGGGTGTTGAAGGATTACAAAGATTCCGAAATGACCTTGAAGTCGCCTTGCTGTTGAGGTTGTTAATCATCATTTTTAAAGTTTAATTCCATGTATAAGACGCAGTTTAATAGCTTAATAAAAGTATTTAATCAATATAAATCGTAAATGAAAAATTAAAGTTTTTAAGAAATAAATTTATAAAAGTTATTAATAATTTGAAAATAAATTTAATTTCTAGCCACTTTGACGAAGAAATTGCAACATTTCAGCCGAATGGCAACACAGAAGGTGATAAAAATTATAATAAATATAATTATAATTCTTATATACTAAGTATAATTATAATAATTATAATGAAAAGCAGAAAAGATTTTATTTAAAAATCCACAATAAAAATTCATCAAAATTCCTTTTTCTACAACCACACACCCAGTCTTTTCAATTTCAAACCATCACGTCCTCTTTCTATCACCTCCCTCTGTCCACCCTTCTTGCCACCACCCCCTTCAACCTTCACCCACCACCCCCTCCACCTTTCACCCACCACCCCCTCCACCCCCTTCCTATCAACCCCACCACCTTTCCACCCCCCCTAAAGATTCTTCAAAAAGACCCACTCACAGGACAGCAGTTGCACCACAAAAAACAAATCTTGAATTGAAACTAATTGAATTCTACAGAAAACTGAAACTTAAAGGATTCTGTAAAGGACCCGTTAAGTACAAGTGAGTGGGCACTTATTGGAAATGGTACCATGTATAAACCGCATCATAAGATCATGGTAACATGTATAAACATACTTTTACTCCTTCCCAAAAAACCTTCATCCAAGACTCTCTCACTTTCGAACTTTTTTTAAACCACCCTCTTCCAAACCACCAACCACCCTTCCTAAGCTACCAGCCCCCCTTTCAAACCCACCCTCAACCCCACCTAAACCATAAGCTCCCACCCCCTCTCTAACCCACTCTCAACCTTTCCTAAACCACAAGCCCCCTCTAACCCACCCCCAACCCTTCCTTAACTATTAGCTTCCCCCCCCTTCTAACCCACTTTCAACCTTATGTGAGCCACTTGCCCCCCCCCCCTCTAACCCACCTTCAACTCCACCTAAACTACCCCCCCCCGCCGTCTCTAACCCACCCTCAATACCACATAAACCACCACCCCTCTTCTCTAACCCACCTTCAACCCTTCCTAAACCACCCCTAGCCCCCTTCTCTAACCCACCTTCAACCTTTCCTAAACCCCCCCCCCCCAGATTAGTGATCGACAGGGAGCGTATCCTGGAAGATGCCTTTGTGAAAGTTATGAGTTTGACGGGTCGGGCGCTAAAGAAATCAAAATTAATTGTTACTTTTAAGGGAGAAGAAGGGTTGGTGGATGGGGGGGGGGGGCGTTGTTTGTGGGTGGGATTTGGTTGGTGGGTGGGTGGGAGGGGGGTTTGTTAGTGGGATTTAGTTGGTGGGTGGGGGGGGGGGGGGATTGTTCTTTGTTGGTGGGATTTGGTTGGTGAGGGTTAGGGAAGAGAGGTTTGTTGGTGGGGGGGGGGGGGGAGTTATAATTTTAGTAGGGTGTGGTTGGTGGGGGAAAGATTGCTGAGTTAATTGTGGTATTAGGCAACCCTAATCCTAACCCAAATTTATCATTAATCCCTAAAATCTCAAACCTCACCCTTAAAACCTCTGAGTCCCAACCAAATCTCAAAAGTCAAAACCTCCCCCCAAACCCCTTACATACCCCTCCAAAATCTACCCTTTTCAAACCCCACCCCCCCCCCAAACCCCAGGGTAGATTTCGGGGGACCATCTAGGGAATTCTTCTTCCTGCTCTCACGCCAACTCTTCAACCCGTACTACGGCCTCTTCTCCTACTCGGCCAACGATACCTATACGGTCCAAATCTGCCCATTTGCTTACCAGATCGAGAATAATCTGGAATGGTCGGTTGGTTTGGTAGGCTTGGGTTTGGGGTGGGTTTGGATTGGATTTGGATTGGATTGGTCAGAGAGGGGGTTTTGGGGTGAGCTTGGTTTAGGGTTAGAGATCACAGCCCAAACCACCCCGTCTAATTAACCCAAACCATCCCAAACCACCCCATCTAACCCAAACCATCCCAAACCACTCCATCCAACCCAAACCATCCCAAACCACCCCATCTAACCCAAACCATCCCAAACCACTCCATCTAACCCAAACCCTCCCAAACCACCCCATCTAACCCAAACCACCCAAACCACCCCATCTAACCCAAACCATCCCAAACCACTCCAATCTAACCCAAACCATCTCAAACCACTCCATCTAACCCAGACCCCCCCAAACCACCCCATCCAAACCATCCCATCTAACCCAAACCATCCCAAACCACCCCAAGGTTTCGTTTTGCGGGTCGCATAGTTGCTCTCTCGATGGTTCATCAGTTCCTTTTGGATGTTTTCTTTACACGCGCCTTCTACAAACAACTACTTCAAAAGTTTGGGGTGGGGAGGGGTGGGGTGTGGTTGTTGGGTGGGGGGATGGGTGGGGTTGATGATGATAATTATGATGATGATGTTGTTGTTTATGGTGATAATCATGATGATGGAGATGATGATGATGAGGGGGGAGGGTTGATGGGAGGTTTAATATTTTGGGTGGGTAAATAGATGATGATGATGGTGTTGCTGATGATAATGATGGTGGTGATGATGATAATAATGATGGTGGTGATGATAATGATGATGATGGTGGTAATGATGATAATACTATTGCTTCAGAAAACCAGTGCTAAGTGATTTGGAATCGTTGGACGTTGAGTTCTATCGTAGTCTTTTGTGGATAAGGGATGAAGCTACTGCAGGTGATGATGATGATGATGATGATGATGATGATGATGATGATGATGATGATGATGATGATGATGATGATGATGATGATGATGATGATGATGATGATGATGATGATGATGATGATGATGATGATGATGATGATGGTGGTGATGATGATGGTGATGGTGATGATGATGGTGATGATGATGACGATGGTGATGATGATGGTGATGATGGTGATGATGAGGATGGTGATGGTAATGATGAGGTTGATGATGATGATGGTGATGGTGATGATGATGGTGATGGTGATGATGATGATGATGAAGATGGTGATGATGATGATGGGGCTCTTTATTCTAATCATTATTTATTTTAAAGAGGAAATTGAAGAAATGGGTTTGACGTTTAGTGTAAATGAAGATGTAGCTGAAGAAGAAGAAGAAGAAGTGATTATAGTTGATAATAATAATATAAATAATAATAACGATGGTGATGATAATAGTAGTAAAAATAATATTTATAATCATCATAATGATAGGAAATTATCATTTTTATTCGATAACATTATGGGTATGAAAAACAATAAAAACAAAAATAGTAAAATTGAAAAAAAGAATAAAAAAGCTATGAGGTCAATGAAAAATTTTGCCTCCACTTTCGAATTAAATAATAATGAAAACAAAAAAAACAAAAAAAACAAAAACATTATGAAAAAAACAAATAATAATAATTTTTTCTCTAACTCCATGAATAATATTGATGAGATAGACGATGATGATGACGATGTTGTTAATAATAATATTAATAAAACTAAAAACAATAGTGTTTGCGATAGAATAAGTTTTGATGGTAGTGATGATAATGATGATGGAAATACCAATCATGGCGATGATGATGATGATGATGAAGATGATGATGAAGATGCGAATAGAATTAAGGTATGTCAATTATTAATTATTATTTTTCTTTTGTTTTGGTACTCTTTATAATAATAATATTATCATCATCATCATCATCACTATCGTCATCATCATTTTTACCATCACCATCATCATCACCATCACCATCATCATCACCACCATCATCATCATCATCATCATCATCATCATCATCATCATCATCATCATCACCATCATCATCATCATCATCATCATCATCATCATCATCATCATCATCATCATCATCATCATCATCATCAAGGCCAGCAAAGTGATCGAAGTAGATCTTAAACCGAATGGAAGAATGATAAAGGTTTTTAATAATAATAATAATAAAAATAAAAATAATAATAATAATATTAATAATCATCATCATCCTTATCATCTTCCCTCATTCCTCTCTTTTAAATCCACCCCAAACCCCTACTTCCACCCCCCTTTCTGATCTGTTTCATCTCATCAATTCAACTCCTCCACCCATCCAATCAAATTGATTGTATTTTAAAAAAGAAATTTTTTTAATAATAAAAAATAAAATTAATAAAAAAATCGAGAAAATGGGTTAAACTCATCAACTAGCATCATTACATACACCCCATTGAAATCCACCCTCAAAACCACCCCTAAACCCATCCATCCCATTAATACTCCCCCCCCCCTGTCCCAAAAGGTAACAGATAAAAGTCGCAAAGAGTATGTGGATAGAATGGTGGAGTGGAGGGTGGGTAGGGGGTGTGTGAGGCAGATCAAAGCGTTGGTGGATGGGTTCAGTGAGGTGGGTGGGGTGGATGGATGGATGGGTGGGTAGATGGATGGGTGGGTGAGTGGGGTGGATGGATGGATGGGTGGGTGAGTGGATGGATGGGTGGGTGAGTGGGTGGGTGGGTGAGTGGATGGATGGATGAGTGGGTGGGTGGATGGATGGGTGGATGGATGGATGAGTGGGAAGGGTGGATGGATGGGTGGGTGGATGGATGGATGGATGGGTGGATGGGGTGGATGGGTGGGTGGATGGGTGAACTGATGGGTGGAAAGGGTGAGTGGGTAACTTGGGAAGGGGATGTATTAAATGAATGTATTGTATTGTGTGTTGTATTAGTCCGTTTACTCATCCATCCATCCATCTTTCTATCCACCCATCCATCAACCCCTCACCCCTTCCATTCCCCACACTCCAGACCCCCAACCCCCATCCACCCCCCACCATCCCATCCACTCAACCCCACCCCATCCACCCCTACCCATCCCATCCACTCAACCCCCCCATTCATCCCATCCACTCCACCCCACCCCATCCCATCCCATAAGATCCTGGAACCGAAACTTATATCCCGTTTCGACTCTCAAGAACTGGAGTTGGTGATCGCAGGATCTGCCGTGATAGACGTCCAGGATTGGAGGAGGAATTCGATCTACAAGGGGGGGTATTCCGATCAGCATAGGGTGGGTGGGTTTGGGGGGGGTGGGGGGGTTTGGAGGAGGTAGATTTGGAGTGGTGGGTTTGGTGGGTGAAGGGTAGGTTTGGGGTGGCTGGAGGTGGTTTGGTGGGGGGAGGGTTTGAAAGGGGTGGGTTTGGGTGAGGGGTGGGGTGAGGGAGAGAGGGTTTAGGATAGGGTTTTAGGTGGGTTTGGGGTTGATTTTGGGGTTTAAAGTTTCCAGCAGGGTGGGTTGTATGGGTTATTAGGGTCTTTTGGGTGGGTTGAGAAGGTGGATTATGAAGAGGGTTTGAGAGAAGGAGGGTGTTTTGGGTGTGAAAAAATTTATTATTTATAATAACAATAATTATTTAATAATAACATTATAAATTATAATAATTATTTAATAATAAAAATATTTATTTAAAACGGACCCAATCCAGGTCATCCGGTGGTTCTGGAGAATCGTTGAGAGCTTCACTAACGATCAGAGACTGAGGTTTTGATTATGATCTTATTGATATAATTATTTTAAATACAAAATTGATTTATTTATTATTATTATAATATTATTTATTATTATTTATATTATTGTTATTATTTGTAATATTTATTATTGTTAGATTTTATTATTATTTTCAGGCTTCTTCAGTTTGTCACAGGCACATCCAGTATACCAATCGAAGGTTATGATAATGATGATGTAAATGAAAAAATTAATTAAATAATAATAAATAAATGTCGAACAGATGATTATTATTAATATTGATTATAATGATAAATCATAATAATGATAATACTTTTGAAAATATAAAATTATTAATATTACTTTTAATATTACTCTTAATTTTTATTATTTATGGTTATTATTATAATTTTATTATTTATTACTATTATTATATTTTTATATTACTTTTATTCATATTTCTATTTTGAATATTACTAATTATTACTACTACTACTTTTATTACAATTTTAATAATAATTATTATTATTACAATCATTGTTAATTATTATTATTACTCTTTATAATTATTATTACTACTACTACTACTACTATTACTACTACTACTACTACTACTACTACTACTACTACTACTACTACTACTACTACTACTACTACTACTACTACTACTACTACTACTACTACTACTATTACTACTACTACTACTACTACTACTACTACTACTACTAATACTACTACTACCACTACTACTACTACTACTACTACTACTACTACTACTACTACTGCTACTACTACTACTACTACTGCTACTACTACTACTACTACTACTACTACTACTACTGCTACTACTACTACTACTACTCATAATTACTACTACTACTACTACTACTACTACTACTACTACTACTACTACTACTACTACTACTACTACTACTACTACCACTACTACTACTCGAAGGATTCAGTGCTCTGAGGGGCAGTACTGGGCCAAAGAGGTTTTGTATTGAAAAGTGGGGAAAGATTACTGATCTGCCCAGGTGGTGATGATGATGATGGTGGTGATAATGATGGTGGTGATGATGATGATGGTGGTGATGATGATGGTGGTGATAATGATGATGGTGGTGATGATGATGGTGGTGATAATGATGATGGTGGTGATGATGATGGTGGTGATGATGATGGTGTTGGTGATGATGATGATGGTGGTGACGATGATGATGGTGGTGATGATGATGGTGGTGATGATGATGTTGGTGGTGATGATGATGGTGGTGATGATGATGGTGGTGATTATGAAAACAAAGAATGTTTTGATGATGATGAAGATAGAAAGTATCAAAAGCATCATCATCATCACTCTCAACCACCACCACTACAACCCCCAACCATCATCACCACTACCACCACCACCGCAACTGCCAATCATCATCATCACAACCACCACCACAACCCCCAACCATCACCATCACCACCACCACCACAACCCCCAACCACCACAACCCCCAAACATCACCATCACCACCACCACCACAACCCCCACCAACCACCATCATCACCACCACCACAACCCCCAACCATCACCACCATCATCACCACCACAACCCCCAACCAATCACCACCACCACCCCAACCAACAACCACCATCACCATCATCACCACCCCAACCAACAACCACCATCATCATCACCACCACCCCAACCAACAACCACCATCATCATCACCACCACCACAGATCCCACACTTGCTTCAATAGGATAGACCTCCCTCCCTACACCTCCTTCCCTTGCTTGCTGGAGAAGATGACCATAGCCGTGGAAGAGTCCTCCACCTTCGGCATAGCTTGATGATAATGATGGGGGAGGTGATGAGGATGATGGTGGGTTGGGATGGTGGTGATGATGATTATGCTTTTTTGGTAGTTTTGATGATGATGGTTGTGATGGGGGGTGATGAAGAAGGTGGTAAGATGGTTGGATAGTTTGGATAAATAAATAAATGTGTAGATTTAGCTCCCCTTAATCCCTTCTCAAATCCCATCCCATCCCAACTAACCCATTTTCGTTTCGAATTTCAAACTGCAAAATAGTTTAATTTGGACCCTTGCACCCAACCTACTCACGATATAAAACAATTAGCAATTAAATCAATTAAAAGCTTTCAGACTCTATAAAAATTAATCAATTATCTAATTAACTTTACATTAAAATACAATAGATGAATTTTATTGAACTATTTTTCGATTTTTAACCATTTATAATTAAATATTTTCGATTTTTAACCATTTAGATTTAAATATTTTCGATTTTTAACATTTTATAATAAACTTTGAATGCCTTAAATCCATTTAATCAGGTCAAGTTCTAAAAATAGATCTATTTAGAAAAAAGATAAAAAAAATAATAATCATCATCATCACTACCACCACCACCACCATCTTCATCATCATCATCCCCACCATCATCATCATCACTTCACCACCATCATCATCATCATCACCACTACCACCACCATCATCATCATCATCATCATCACTTCACCACCTCCACCATCATCATCATCATCATCATCATCCTCACCCCAATCATCATCATCATCACCACCCCCACCACCACCCCCATCATCATCATCATCACTTCACTCTATACAGCATCTTTCTTTTGATGCGATGTTGTATTTCTTCCCTCTTCAGCATTTGATTCAAGACACGGTATATCGAGCGCTCTGTGTAGTTCTGGGGGGGGGGAGGGGGGTGGGGGGTGGGGGTGTGGAGGGTGGGAGAGGTGGGTGTAGGGTTGTGGAGGGTGGGTAGGGGGTTGTGGATTATGGGTAGGGGGTTTTGGAGGGTGGGTAGGGGGTTCTGGGGGAAGGGGGGGAGGTGGAGGTGGATAGGGGGATGTGTAGGTCGAGGAAGGAAGGGGGTTGTGGATGAGTGAGTTTGGTAGGAGGAGGGGTGAAATGTGAGGGATGGGGGTGAGGTGTGTGTGGATGGTTGCATAAATAATGGAAGAAACAGAAATAAAAAGCGGTCATCGTTATCATAACCACCCATCATCATCATCATCAGCACCACCTGCTTGACAAAGTCTTGCACAATAGCCTGTTCCGAGACTTGAGAGCCAACTACGAATCTGAAATAATAATAAAAATAATAAAATTTACAATTTAATAATAATAAAGAAATAAAATGATTTTATAATAATAATGAAAATATTATTTAATTATTAATAATAATAATACCAATAAGTTTATTTTTTTATTTAATGATAACATTATTTACAATATTAACATAGATGAAAAAATGAGTAATAAATATTATTAATAATTTTATTACTATTATATATAATATATTATCATCATCACCACCACCATCATCATCCTCATCATCATCATCGTCATCATCATCACCACCATCATCATCATCCCCATCATCATCATGATCATCACCACCTCTTCTTCAACTGCTTCTCAATACGATTCAACACCTCTTGATCTTCCTCCGTCGAAAAACCCTCTGCTCCTGATGATGATGATGATGGTGGTGGTGATGATGGTGGTGGTGATGATGATGAAGATGATGGTGGTGATGATGGTGGTGGTGATGATGATGGTGTTGATGATGATGATGGTGGTGATGATGATGATGGTGGTGATGATGATGATGGTGTTGATGATGATGATGGTGGTGATGATGGTGGTGATGATGATGATGGTGATGATGATGATAATGGAAGTTATGATGATGATTATTACCTGCCAGTTGTCCAGACATAGCAGCATCCAAAGTGGATACTTGGAAGAGTCTGTGGATGTGATTATAGTCATTTACACACACACACACACACACAAAACCCCCCCCTAAACACACACACTTATAAACCCCCTCTCCACCCACCCACATAAACACACAAACCCTCAAAAACACACACACAAACCCCCTAAACACACACACAAACCCCCAAAAACACACACACACAAACATAAACACACCTCAGCGCTTCGTCCACATCGGCTTCGGTCGCAAACGGAGACAACCTCATCTTGGCGAGAGACTCTGATATGCGTATGACCGCCTCTAACTGCCTGTGGTGGTGGTGATGATGATGATGGTGATGATGGTGCAAAGCCCCTGCACCAAAAACCATCCGAGTTTTCCCTCCATAAGCATCCAAACGCCAAGCTAACCTAACTATTATATCCCCCTTCTTTCCACTCTCTCTTTCTCTCTCCATCCCACTCCCCCCCAACCATCCAAACCCCCCCCCCCCTAAACCAACCCAACCCACCTTATGGTTATAGGGATGGCACCCTTCTTCCCACTCTCCCTTCCCTTCTCCATCCATCTTAATCCTCTCCCAAAACCATCCAACTATCCCAACCAAAATATACCTAAACCCAAACCCAAAATCATCCCAACCCCCCAAGCCCAAAACCATCCTGACCCCCCCCTCTAAACCAACCCAACCCACCTTATGGTTATAGGGATGGCCCCCTTCTTCCCACTCTCCCTCTCTCTCTCCATCGCTCCATTCCTCATCAGCACGTACTTGCTTTTCAACTTTTCAGCCGCTCCTGATGATAGTCTTGGACCGCAGGTGCTGTTGATAATGATTGTGGGGTGGTGATGATGATGATGTGGGTCTGACGATGATGATGATGATGTGTGTTTAGATAGTGATAAATTACTACTATTATTACATCTACTACTACTACTAATACTACTACCACTACTACTACTACTACTACTACTACTATTACTACTACTACTACTACTACTACTACTACTACTACTACTACTACTACTAGCACACACCTCCTGCAGTATGATATATACTTTCTCAACATGTCCAAGGGAATTTCTCCAGGCCTGAAAAATAGAAATATTAATAAAATAACAATAAATAAAAAATAATAATAATGCTAATAATAATAATTTTTTAAAAATAATAAAATAAATATTTATAAAAAGATATAATAAATTATAAAAGTATCAATGAAATAAAAGTTTATAATATAAATAGATGGTGATAATGATGAAGCCAGATGATGATAGTGATACAAAGAAGTGATGATGATGATACAAGAAATGATGATAATGATACAAAGAAGTGATGATAATGATACATGATAATGATACATGATAATGATACATGATAATGATACATGATAATGATGATAATGATACATGATAATGATGATAATGATACATGATAATGATGATAATGATACATGATAATGATGATAATGATACATGATAATGATGATAATGATACATGATAATGATACATGATAATGATGATAATGATACATGATAATGATGATAACAAGTCATGATGATGATACCTATCATCGGTCATTTGAACAGCGTTCATGTGCAGATTCATCACGTGCCTAGCTATGCTCTGTTCAATTGCAATTACTCCTAATTATTATAATACTTTATTAATTAAATTAATTATTATTAATATTATTATATATAAATATTATTAATAAATTTTTTATTTATTATTAATTTATAACACCATGTTTAAGGGGCACTTTATATAATAATTATCAATAATTATTACTAATTAACTTTGCATTAAACCAATTAATTAAATTACAATTAATCAAACTACAACTACTACCACCACCACTACCACCACTACTACTACTACTACCACCCCTACTACTACTACTACTACTACTACTACTACCACCACTACTACTACTACTACCACCCCAACTACTACTACTACTACTACTACTACTACTACTACTACTACTACTACTATCACCATTCCCCCCCCACCACTCACAGCATCTCGGGCCTCGTTGTGCTCGTCCCTGACGACGAAGATCATGTCGAAGCGGGACAATATGGTTGGCATGAAGTCTATGTTGTCGTTGCCTTGGTGATGGTGGTGGGGGTGATGATGATGATGGTGGTGGTGATGGTGGGGGTGAGAGTGAGAGTGGGGTGATGATAGTAATGATGATGATGGTGGGTGATGATGAGGGTGGTGATGGTGGTGATGAGGATGGGGCTGAGTGGTGGTGGGGATGAGAGTGGGAAGGTAGGGTGATGATGATGATGCATCCATATTCATCCACCCACCACTCCATCACCATTCCCTCCACCCATCCAAACCACCCCACATCCCTCCATTCACCTCCCCACTCACCCTCCACCCATCCATCCACCTCCCCACTCACCCTTCCATCCATCCATCCACCCCTTCACTCACCCCACACCCCTCCATCCACCTCCCTACCCATCCATCCATCCATCCACCACCCCACTCACCCCACACCCCTTCCATCCACCACCCCCACTCACCCTTTCCTTCATCCCACCTTCCATACACACTATTAGCAGCTGCCAATACGGAACAGCGGGAGTTGAGGGTGGTGGTGATACCGGCCTGGAAGGGGGTGGTGGAGGGATGATGACGAAAGGGTTAGAAGGCAGGAAGATGGGGTGAGAGGGTCGGGGGTTTGAGGTGGTTCGGATAAGAAGGAAGGGGGTAGAAGGAAGAGATAAGAAAGGGTGGAGTGGCTGAAATAAAAATGACAATAGGTGTGGAATATGTCACCACTAACCCAAACTACCATCTTTCCTCTACAAACCACCCAAACAACTCATATTTTTCTCGCAAACTACCAAAAAAACCTTCTTCACCCGACGAACTATAAACGTGTAACTCAAAAACCACCCACTACTCACATCCCTAAACATCACCCACAAAACCCAAATCCCAAAACCCAACCCCCCCAAACCATCTACCCACCCAAAACCCAAACCCACCAAACCATCTACCCCCTATACCCACCCAAAAACATCCCAAAATCCCTACCCACCCAAACCATCCCAAAACCACCCTAAACCATCCCAACCCACCCAAACCCACCTTGGCGATGGAGATGGTCTGCTGCTCCATGGCCTCGTGGATCGCAACCCTGTCGTCGTCCCTCATCTTGTCGAACTCGTCGATGCAGACCACTCCCCCATCCGCCAACACCATCGCACCCCCCTCCATCACGAAGTTGCGCTTCAGTGGGGGGGGAGTGGTGGGTGGTTTAGGGGTGGGGGTTGTGGTTTAGGTGGGAGGAGGGTTTAGGAGGAAGGGGTTTGTTTTGTGGTTTTGGGGAGGTTGGGTTGGGCTTGTGGTTTAGGGAGAAGGGTGGGTTTGTGGTTCAGGGGGGGGAGGGTAGGTTTGTGGTTTAAGGGGGTGGGTGGGTGGGTTTATGGTTTAGGGGGGATGGGTTTGTGGGATGGTTTGGGGGTGGGGTTGTGGTTTAGGTGGGTGAGTGGGTTTGTGGTTTAGGAGGGGGGGAGGTGGGTTTGTGGGGTGGTTTGGGGGTGGGGTTTGTGGGGTGGTTAGGTTTGGGGATGATAGGGATGGCTTATTGGCTGTATGGGGTTTGTTTGGAGAAAGAGAAAGATTGGTTGGCTTGTATGGATGGGTTTTTTGGGATTTGGTTGTTGGTTGGCATGGGTTAGTTTGGAGAAGGGGGCAGGAATTGGTTGAACGGGAATGAAGAAGAAGTGGGTTGGTCGGGGGCAAGGGGAGGGTTTGTTGGGGGTTGGAAATGGGTGGGGTTGTTGATGGGAGAGAGAAAGATATAAAAAAGATGATAATCAAGATTCACATTTACTAAATTGAATCATTATCATTCTAATATGCAAATAACATAATAATGAATATTAAAAAATGCAATTAAAATAATAATGAATATTCAAATATGCAAAAAACACAATAATGAATATTCAAATATGCAAATAACATAATAATGAATATTCAAATATGCAAATGAGGTGGAGGTGAAAATGTTTATGCATACGGATGAAGGGTCCCTGACTACAGAGGCCGTCAATCCAGCTGCACTAGACCCCTTACCCGACGTGTAAACCTGTGTGTGTTTGTGTGTGTGTATGTATGTGTGTATGTTTGTGTGTGTGTTTGTGTGCTTGTGTGTGTGTTTGTGTGTATGTTTGTGTGTGTGTTTGTGTATGTTTGTGTGCTTGTGTGGGTATGTATGTGTGTATGTTTGTGTGTATGTTTGTGTGTGTGCGTATGTGTGGGGGAGGGGGGATTGTGTTTGTTTGTATGTGTGTGTGCTTATGTGCTTGTGTGGGTGTATATTTATGTGTTTTTGTGTGTGTATGTGTGGGGGGAAAGGTTTGTTTGTATGTGTGTGTGTGTGTGTTGGTGGAGAGGGGAGAGATAGGGATATGCGTTTGTGTGTGTGGGAGAAGAATGTGCGGAGATGTGTTTGTTTGTATGTGTGGGAATGTGTGTGTGTGTGTGTGTGTGTGGGGGGGGGGGGGGAGTCAGTGTATATGTGTCTTGATCGACCACCCTTCCACACACCCCGATTGGTGAGCAGTTCTCTACAAACTTCAATAGTTGAGATTTAGCTGTGCCAGGATCGCCTGGGTGGGTGGATGGATGGATGGATGGGTGGATGGATGGATAGATGGATGGATAGATGGGTGAATGGATGGTTGGATGGATGGATGGATGGATAGATGGATGGATAGATGGATGAATGGATAGATGGATGAATGGATAGATGGGTGAATGGATAGATGGATGAATAGTTAGATGAATAAATGGACGAATATAGAGATGGATGAATAAATAAATAGTTGGATGGATAGATGGATAACGAACCCAAGAGCAAAAGGTTTATATCTCCTCTTCTCACCAATCCATCTGGCAATCTATTAATATCATCATTATCATCATCATCATCGGCATAATAATGAAGATATAATAATTATTATATCTCAATTTTATTATTTTTTATTATTTTATATTGATTATTTTGCAATTATTTTTTAGTTTTAGCCTTATCACATCGAAAAAATTTCCACAACTATCATCACCACCACCACCATCATCATCACCACCATCATCACCACCACCATCATCATCATCACCTCTTCCTCGATCCTCCAAACAACAAGCAGGCGATGGCTTTCTTTATATCAGTCGACCCGTAAATGGAGGGAGCAATGCCTGCGATGGGGGGTGGAGTGGGTGGTGGATATTTGTGATGGTGGGGGGGGGGGGTGGGTAGTGGATATTTGGGATGGTGGGGGGAGTGGGAGGGGGGGTTGGGGGGGGGGGGGGGGTGGTGGATATTTGGGAAGGGGGTTAGAGTGGATTGGATGGCGGAGGGGAGGGGGATAGAGTTGAGGGAGAGGAGAGACATTAGTCGATTAAATATTTTTTAAAATTGGGAATCGTGACAATTATAATTAAAATCGACGTTGATTTTTTAAATTATGAAAATATTATATATTACATGCATCCATCCCCCCCCCCACCCACTCTTCGACACCCCCCCCCCCCCAACCCATCCATCCCCCCCACCCACTCTTCGACACCCCCCCCCATCCATCCATCCACCAGCCCCACCCACTCTTTGACACCGCCTCATATATGCTGGGAAGTGAGGCCAAATCATGAAACTGTTCCTCCACACACCCATCCACCACTCCCCCCTTTGCTCCCATTCTACCCACCCCTGAATTGTCAACCTGTTATAATTGAGATTAATATTAATTAAGAATACTATTTTATTGTTAAATCAATTAATATTAATTAATGCTAATCTTAATTGAGATTAAAATGTTATAATGAAGATTTTTTTAATGGATAAACAAAAATCATTTGAATAATTTTTTTATATAACCCTAAAATGGATTGATAAAAAACATCATAATCATTCTCATCATTATTTTATCAGAATTATATTAATTATAAAACTGAAATAAATTATCATAATAAACATATATTATAATATTTATCGCAATCGTTATCATAATTATTATCATAATCATTATCATCATTTTAACCATAACACTATTCATAATAATAATTATTTTAATAATTATATTAATAATAATATTAACAATATAAATGATAATAATTATTATTTTTATTATTATAATTAAATGAACCCCAACTTGCAAGCCTAGAGCCCTTATGTATGGCATTCTAACTCCAACCGTTCCCTTGTCATTGCCAGCCTGTCTCTGTGGTGGTCATGATGATGATGATGGCGATGATGATGATGGCGATGATGATGGTGATGATGATGATGGCGATGATGATGATGATGATGATGGCGATGATGATGATGATGGTGGTGATGATGATGATGACGACTATAATGTAAATGAACAAGATGATGATGATGATAAGGATGATAATAATACTGATAGCAATGATGATGATGACGATGGTCCTGATGATGATGATGACGATGCTCCTGATGATGATGCTGCTCACCCTAGACATGGTCTGTATCTTCTTGACCGCATAAACGCCGATCACAAAGACCCTGTTCCCTGGCACCACGCTGTCACAAAGGGAGCTGGAGGGGGGGGGGGGGGAGGGGGTGGTGGAAGGATCATCATCATCATGACCATTATCGTCGGTATCATTATCATCATGATCATCATGATTATCATCTCCAAACTCATCATCGTAATTATCACCAGTAGAATAATAATAATATATATTATTATTGGCATCTCCATCATCATCACCACCATCATCTCCATCATCATCATCACCACAATCATCTCCATCATCATCACCACCACCATAGTCATCATCATCATCAGCACCAACCGATCGCAATAGAGTTGCACATGTCTGGGTAATTCCCCATTAGGCACTGCCTCCGGCGCCTCTTGCAGTTTCAGTATCTGTGTTTATGTGTGTGTGTTTGTGTGTGTGTGTGTTTATGTGTGTGTGTGTGTGTGTGTTTATGTGTGTGTGTGTTTATGTGTGTGTGTGTATGTGTGTGTGTGGGAGGGAGGAGGGGGTTTGTGATTGTATGTGTGTGTTTGTGTGTGTGTATGGGGGGGGGGGGGGGTTGTGTTTGTATGTGTGTGTGTGTGTGTGGAAAGGGTTTGTGTTTGTATGTGTGTTAAGTGTTTGGGGGGGTGTGTGTTTGTATGTGTGTGTGTGTGGGAGAGGGGATGTGTGTTTGTGGAGAGGGGGGGAGTGGGTGTGTTTCTGTGTGGGGGTAGGTATGTGTCATAACCACTTTCATCATCACCAGCCCCAATATCATCATCATCAGGAGCACATCATCATCACCACCACCACCATCATCATCATCAGGAGCACCTGGAAGTCCACACATTTGCACTTGTTGGGTATGATGTAGAAGGGGTCGATGGGACATTTGGCCCTGCCTGCCTGGTCACTTTGGGGGGGGTCAGAAGGTATGGGTGGTTGAGGGAGGGGAGGGGGGGTGAGGGAGATTGAGGGGGGGGGGGTGAGGGAGGTTGAGGGGGGAAGGAGGAGATTGAGGGGGGGGAGGGGGAGGGGATAGAGTGAAGATGAAAGGAATGAAGAGAGGCAGACGGGATAGTGATAATGAAAGTGAATGGATGGGGAAAACCCGAGCCAAATTGGTGGAAAGTGGTAGGAAAACCCCGGGCTTAAGTGAAGGGGTGGAAAACCCCAGAAAAGGGAAAAGCCCAAATGACTCACGAAGGACATTTTCTAGGCAGGGCGTACCCCTCGAGACCCGGCTTGACTGGGATGTCGTTTATGAAGTTCCTGCAGCCTAGTTGGGGGGGGGGGGGTGGTGATGATGATGGAGGGGGGGGATGGTGATGATAATGATGAAGACGATAAAGATGATGATGGGGGGGTTGTGAGTGGAGGGGGGTTGTGGAGGGTAAGGTAAAGATGGCGGTGATGATAATGATGTTGATGTGGGTGAAGAATGTGGCTGTGGTTATGATGATCGTAGTGATGGTGGTGATAATGATTATGATAGTGCCAATATTGATGGTGATGATGATGATCATGTTGCTTTTCAAACCTCTGCACTGAATGCTGATACGAGTGGCTTTGACCTGTTTGTCGAGAATCATCATCATCACCCCATCATCATCATCAACACCTCCATCACCATCATCATCATTATCATCACCATCATCATTATAATCACCACCATCATCATCATCATCACCTTAGTAGCCGTAGTAGCAATCACTATTCCAGGTATCTTCACCAACTTGGACATCTGATCTGACTAATAACCACAAGTTTGGTGATGATGATGATAATCTAAATACTACTACTACTACTGCCACTCCTACTACTACTACCACTACTACTGAAACTACTACTACTACTACTACTACTACTACTACTACTACTAATACTACTACTACCACTACTACTACCACTACCACTACTACTACTACTACTACCCCCACTACTACTACTACTACTACTACCCACACTACTACTACTACTACTACTACTACTACTACTACTACTACTACTACCCACACTACTACTACTACTACCACGACCACCACCTTAATCTCCCTGATGGACACAGGTAATGCTGATGACTTGAAAGTAACCTGAATATCCTCAACCTCTTCCTCTCCTGATGATGATGATGGTGATGATAATGATGGTGGTAATGATGGTGTGGTGATGATGATGATGGTAATGATGGTGTGGTGATGGTGGTGGTAATGATGGTGTGGTGATGATGATGATGGAATTAGTGATGATGATGATGATGGAGGTGATGATGATGATGATGGAGGTGATGATGATGATGGAGGTGGTGATGATGATGATGGAGGTGATGATGATGATGGAGGTGGTGATGATGATGATGATGGAGGTGATGATGATGATGATGATGGAATTGGTGATGATGATGATGGTAATGATGGTGTGGTGATGGAGGTGATGATGATGATGGAAGTGGTGATGATGATGATGGAGGTGGTGATGATGATGGAGGTGATGATGATGATGGAGGTGGTGATGATGATGATGATGGAGGTGGTGATGATGATGATGATAGAGGTGATGATGATGATTACCCTCAGGTCTAGGCTGAGTTACTTCATCAGCTATATCCTTAGCAGCTTCTTCAAACTAATAATAAAATAATATTTTTATTATTTAATTATATATAATTATAAAACTATTCATGAAAAACAATTAAAATATTTATAAAATTATAATTTTTAGTCATTTAAAAAATATTAAATATAATTCTTTTTCCAACACTATTTTCCCTTTTATATCCAACACAAATTATCTATTTACCATCATCATCACCAGCATCATCATCATCATGATCATCACCAACACCATCATCATCACAACCATCATCATCATCACCATCACAACCATCATCATCATCACCAACCAAGACCAAATAGTCCGCAGGTTTCTGGATCAACTTGTCGGCAGTGTCCGCATCAAAATGGGTCAAGTCATCTAGGTCAATCTGGTGATGATGATGGTGGTGGTGATGATGATGCTGATGAGGGTGGTGAGGATGATGATGATGATAAGGTGATGATGATGATGGTGATGATAATGAAGATGATGATCATAGGGGTGACGGTGGTGATGATGATGATTACCTCAATGTTGAAACGACGAAGGTTGTAATTTCGTTTTAATTGATCACTGTAGTGAAGATGATGATGATTGTGATGGATTTATGGACAAAATGATGGATGATTAATTAATTAATTAATTAATTAATTAATTAATTGGATGTCTAATTAATTGGATGATTGATGAATTGGAAGATAAAAGATTGATATTTGGTATAATTTAATATTAAAAAATATTCAAAAATTGATATGAGTAGAGGTAGAGATTATAGTAGTGGTGATAAGGGTGGTGATGATGATGAATATGATG
This sequence comes from Piscicola geometra, assembly GCA_943735955.1. NCBI lineage: Eukaryota > Metazoa > Annelida > Clitellata > Hirudinida > Piscicolidae > Piscicola > Piscicola geometra. The sequence continues at coordinate 1,371,637 of OX030971.1, read as the reverse complement.
ATAGTGGTGATGATGATGATGATAATGATAGTGATGATGATGACGGAGCAAACCGATATTTGTAGACGAAATTATTTTCATGGAATTGTCTTATAAATTCCTTGAGTTTGTTTTTGATTCTGATCCTGATCATGATGATGATGGTGTTGATGATGATTGTGTGGTGATGATGATGATGATAATGGTGTTGATGATGATTGTGTGGAGATTATGATGACGATGGTGGTGCTGATGATGAAAGTGGTGATGATGATGGTGGTGTTAGTAATGGTCTCGATTGAGAATTATGAAACATAAAATGAAGGTGAAAATGATCACAAGGATGCATTGGGAAATTTAGAATTATTGTAGTTAATTAAAAAAAGTAATTTTTAGAAATTGACAAAGTTACAAATAGTTTTATGAAAGTTTCACATTTAAAAGCTCAAAACCTGTCAGAAGTTCCTTCATCGGGCCCTTCACCATTAAAGTTGTCGCTAAAAAAGACTCCAGGATTGTCAAAACCAGCCATTTTCTGCAAATAAAAATTATTAAAAAAAAGAAAAATATCAAATTAAATGTTAAATAGACTTTGATGAACAAAAATAAATACTTTTAGTGAGTTTTAAAGTGTATTTTGGAGATTTACAGGTAGTTAACAAAGCGGTGGCTCTAGAAAATGAGCGGGAATTTGCGGTTAAAAGTTTACTCATACCAATATAATTTTGTTAAACGTTTAACATTTGAGAATAAAACTTTTGACATTTATTCAATTAACAAATAAATTTAAATAAAATATTAAATAAGTAAATAAAGAATTTAACTATCTCATTGAAAGCTGAAAATATGACCATTCGGAAACAATATTATAACCATATCATAATCATCATAATCACTACCCTCACCGTCACCATCATCAGCATCATTAGCATCGTCATCATCATCATCACAATCCTCATCAACATCATCATCAATATCATCATTATCACCACCACCCTCATCATCATCATCATTAACAAGGCTGGATGGATGGATAGACTGATGGATGGATAGATGGATGGATGGGTAGAGAAATGAATGGATGAATGAATGGATAGACGGATGAGTGGGTAGACGGATAAATGGATGAATGAATAGATGGATAGATGGATGAGTGGGTAATAGATGAGTAATAAGGAAAACAATAACGGGATGATTGATGGAAGAGGAATGGATGAATGAGTGGTGAAACAATAAATACTTTATGAAAAAGATGATGGAGGGGAAGTGGTTTGTGTGTGGTGGGATGGGTGGATGGATGAATGGATGGGTGGATGAATGGATGGATGGATGGATGGATGGATGGATGGATGGATGGATGGATGGATGAATGGATGGATGGATGGATGGATGAATGGATGGATGCATGGATGCATGGATGCATGGATGAATTGATAGGTGGATGAATGGATGGATGGATGGATGGATGAATGGATGGGTGGATGAATGGATGGATGTATGGATGGATGAGTGGATGGATAGTTAGATAAAGATAAAGGTGGATGGATAGATGAAAGGATGGATGGATGGATGAATAACTGACAACTGGAATGTATGATGGATGGATGGGTTAATGAAAGAATTAAAAATAATTTGGAGGATGAGTGATGTGTGAATGAATATTTTTTTCAAAAAGAAAAATATTTTTTTACTTTTTGTATTTTATTTTGCATAAATTGAATGAAATTACTTAAATTTTAATAAAAAAATTTGCATTATAAATTTACTTCTTTAAAAATATTATTTTTACCCCAAAAAATAAAAAAACTACTTTATTTTAATTATTTTATTTATTTTATTTTTACTTTATTTTAAAAAATACTCAAAACTTTCCGAAAAAACGATATAAATTGTCCATAAAAGTTGCTTTATCGATTTCCTAGATTAGATTTTGGGAAAAAAGGCTGGAAAAAACTGTTTTTCTTTTTTTTATATAGTAAAAACTAATCTATTTGTTTTTTTATAAATATTATGTTTTTTTATTGTTTTTTTTCAGGTTGTTTTTGATTTATGTTTTTATTTTGTTGTTTCTTCAAAACTGTCTCCTAGGTTATCTCTGAATCGTGTTGTTAGAATTCAAAATGAATGTTTGTGTTTGTGTGTGTGTGTGTGTGTTTGTGTGTGTGTGTGTGTGTGTGTGTGTGTGTGTGTGTGTGTGTGTGTGTGTGTGTGTGTTTGTGTGGATGTGTGTGTTTGTGGGTGTGTTTTTACTTTTTTCCAAAAATCTCATTTCAATATTCATCTCAAATTCACCATCATCATCACCACCACCACCACCACAATCATCATCATCACCCCATCCTCATCATCATCAAGACCACAAAGTCGGCACTAGATTCTGAAACAAATTAGAAGAAATGTTTGAAATCAAAAAAGGGTTGTCCCATTAGAAGTTGATTTGGCATTAATGCATCATATTTAATAATTCATTAAATCAAGTCAATTAAAGAGTTTAATATGATTAATCAGTTATAACAAATAATTAGTAATACTAAGTATAATTAGTTATATTGAGTGATGGAATAAATAATTAATAATGGCCTATATTGAGTTTTCTAATAAAAAATATTAATAAAAAATAAAAACAACGTTTATTAATAAAGATAATAATAATAGTTTATTTTTATTAATCCTATTTCTCCATCTATATATAACAAGAACTCTTGGATTTTCCAGATCTTTAAATGAAAAATGATTTTTTTCTTTTACAAAAAACAAAAATAAAAATTAATATTTAAAAGTGTTGATCAAAGTTAAAAAATGTGATTTAAAAAATAATTTTGAATTTCCATAAAATATCATTTTGCTATCTTTTAGTTTAACACGGAATAAAATGATAATTGATATTAATATTTACAAAAATATATTTTAAATAATTATTTGTTTAAAAGGAATAAAATGTATTTTTGAAGAGTTCTGAAACTAAGTTTAAAAATAGAAATGCTGTCAATGATAAAAATAAAAAACGTTTTATAAAAAAACTATATAAAAAATAGTTGTAAAAAATGTTTTTGTTGCAATAATGAATCATTAATTTATAAATTTTCATTGTGGTAAAAATAGATGTAAATAAATAATCTATTAAAAAAAATATCATAAAAACAAAATTCCAAAAAATGAATAAGAAAATAAAAACAGATTTTAATATTAATAATTTATTATTATTCATGTTTTTGATCGCTTTGTTGTTAGTGAAAGATGTATTGGGTTCTAAATTAGGTAGGTTAAAGAGTTTGTTAATTATAATTATATTATAATTAACATAATTAAAATTAAAATAATTAATACTTTATAATTATGAATACTATAATTATATTTATTATACTTTGAAAATAAGAATAATATTATTTAAGTTTTAATATTATCAATTCCAAAATTAAATTATATTAGATTTTAATGATAGGGAGCTTCATTTAAACTATAAAAAAATATATTTTAATAAATATTCAACAAAAAGAGTCGAAAAATTATGCATTTAATAATTTAAATAATTATTACAAATTAATTAATTATATTTAATTTTTAAATATAGTTTTATTATAATTCCACTTTTACCATGATTAATAGTAGTAGGTACTACTACATTGTCTACAGATTGTTGTAACGAATTGCAACAGTTGCCAACAACATGTCAGAACTACTGTTACTATTACTATAACCACAACAACCATAACAACAGCAACAACAACAACCACAACAATAATAAAAATGACATAATTAATAATGAAAATAGTCAAAATAATACTGAAACAAAAAATAATTATGAAGATGTGTCAACCTATGATGATTTGTTGAAGCAATGTCCACAACATTTGGTTTGTAGTAGTAGTAGTAGTAGTAGTAGTAGTAGTA